>JBCJKH010059745.1:13331-24468 GCA_039877255.1 Loriculus beryllinus | reverse complement strand
GCCTGCAGAAGAGAAGGCTGCATGGAGACCTCATATCAGCCTTCCAGTACCTGAAGGGGGCCTATAGGGATGCTGGGAGGGACTCTTCATTAGGGTCTGTAGCAGTAGGACAAAGGGTAACACGCTAAAACTTAAACAAGGATGTTTAGATTGGACATAAGGAAGAAGTTCTTTACTGTTAGGGTGGTGAGGCACTGGAATGGGTTGCCCAGGGAGGCTGTGAATACTCCATCCCTGTGTTCAAGGCCAGGCTGGACAGAGCCTTGCGTGGCATGGTTTAGTGTGGGGTGTCCCTGCCCATGGCAGGGGTTTGGAACTAGATGATCTTAAGGTCCTTTCCAACCTGAACTATTCTATGATTCTATGATTCTATCACTCTGCTCTGTCTTTCGTTTGCACTGCATACATCCAATTTGTATCTGTCCTGCTCTCTAGCTTAGGCATGCACAACACACTTACCATCTTTTTATCTGAACTCCTCAGATCAGGAACTTTGTTCCACAGGGTATCTAATCCAGCAAAGTCAGACATGTAATGTAACTTCTAAATCACTGTAACTAAGCAAAGGCGTCCGTCGATTGTGACTACTGGCATAAATGGAATAGTAAATATATGTAAGGCAATAGAGACCTACAAGGGGAACTGAACAGAAAAGATAAGGAATCCAGTGAAATCTGCCTCCCATAAACAGAAGGAGGGAGACACCAGGCTCTGGAGGCTGAAGTGTTCAGTTTTGAAGTGAGAAAGTCAGAGACAAAGAGCCTTTCTCAGAGATGCTGCCTTGGGAAATTCGTGTTGAATCTACTCAAAGGCCTTCGAAAATTGAAGAAAATGTTTTAAAACTTTCATTATTTTCCCCACAGAACAGCTGCCAACAGTTGTCAACTAAAGCTTTACAGATCCATTTCTGTCCAGTTCGGTTAAGCCCCATGTTGCAGCAGGACTTAAGGCCAAATCAACTATTCTTGTCTTCTTCCTTTCTTTTCTGATTATAAACAAGCATGAAAAATCACTAGGAAAATACATTTATAATTTACGCATCTGATGGATGTGACACTCTGTGTTTCCCTATGATCTGAGAACACCGGTAGCTTATCATCTCATTCTGCAGCTAAAAAATGCACCAAGGAATCAGGCAAAGACTTGTAGAAAGAAGAGGAAACGCTAGCACGCAATAAGGTTTAAAAAAACAAACTAACAATCCTCTTACATGATGAAAAATCTGGTCAGTTACAGTAACAAAATACCTGTTCTTCAAGAAAAATCTTTTGGAGAGCAATGGTTTCATAAACTCCTTGCAGAACAGTGTGGCATGACTTACTGAGCCAGTCTGCTATACCCCAACTTTTACGTAAACTGCTGATTACAATGTACTTTCAAGGAAGGATCTGATCTGATCACTTCCAATTTGATTACAGAATTTAAATGCGCCATTAAAGCGCTTTTGTTTTCTCTGGTGAAATTTGCTCTGGAGGGAACATTTAATTTTTGGTTTAGAAGGTTTTTCAGTAATAATTTGTTTTACAGAACAGTTTTTCCCTGAAAAATCTGAGTCTTTTCACGCCTCCTCTTCCTGCCCCAAATTCTTCTGTGTAAAAATAGCGAAATAACTATTCCATACAGCTACAACATTTGAAGACATGTTTAAGGAACTAACATCTACAATAGAAAGAGTGGCTTACAATTCTTAATTTTTCAAGCATAATATATCCAACAGGCTGAACTGGTGGCAAAGGGGCAGATTTTGTATTGTAGCAACAGAGCTGCCCATCGCATATTAGATTGAAACTGATCATTACTCATCCATTAAAGTCAGTATATAATCTGTTCACTCCTTGCCCCTGGATATCTAAATACATCAGAATCCTCTCCTGGTAAGACAGCAATGAGCATGGTGATAGTTACAACCCAATCAACTTAATCAACACCTTCCCCTCAGCTATCAAGGTAGCAGCATATAACAGAATGACCCACATGCTTCATCAGTGAGGAATAGCAACTAACACCTGTTTTTTCTGGATGAAATGTCATCATGAAACAAGAAAAACCTCAGTGCATACACATAGTAGCAAACACAGCAAAAACTTGACAGTACATCATTTTCCCCATACAGCTGATCCCCTGATTTTGTGAATGTACTCAAAGAACTGATTTAACCTGACACCGGTCTCAATTTCCATGTGTTGGAAGCAAAAAGGAAAGCCAGCATATGAACGCTGTTGAAGTTGTGTTTCAAATGCAGTTCTACGTGGATATTTCCTTGGCTTAACGTTGTTGAAACTTTGACAAACTAGGTTAGATTCACATGGACATGCAACATGCTTTATTAGGAACGAAAAAATACATCACTGGGTGAAGAACGTCTGCACAGAAGTATCTCTTCTTAAAGGTGCACCTACTGATCTAACATAAAACATTACTTGTCCTTGCAAAAGTTCATTTCCTGCCCTGCGGATACCACTGCTGCCTAGTCAAGCTGGGAGGGCTTCCTGCTGCACAGACTGCTGCGCCATGCCCTTGCTGACGCCTGACAGTCTGTTTGCCCACCCTGTTGACACCGCTCCTAGTTGCTGGCACTCCCTAAGGGATTACTTTATACACAGAGGAGGCTTGGCTGCTGTTGCTCCTGCCCCACCTAGGTCCCCTCTGTGGTCTCCTGTCAGCTCCCTCAGCTCTCTGTGAGGCTCCCCAGTTTGGGAAACCCTTCTGTAACAAGGGACAGGACAAGAGGTAGTGGCCTCAAGCTGCGCCAAAGGGGTTTAGACTGGATATTAGGAAAAATTTCTTCACAGAGAGGGTGATCAGGTATTGGAACAGGCTGCCCAGGGAAGTGGTGGAGTTACTGTCCCTGAAAGTGTCCAAAAACGTGTAGGTGAGGCCCTCAGTGATTCGGTTTAGTGGTGGTCTTGGCAGCCATGGGGTAACAATTGGACTTGATAATCTTAAAGGTCTTTTCCAACCTAGCTGATTGGATGATTCTGTGTGCACTGCACTACAGCACTCTGCTGAGGATTGTTCTGGCACCAGAGCCACTCATCTCTAAGGGGCAGCTGAGGGACTAATCATTACATGAATTTTATATTCATATAAATATGTATGAATATGAATTCATATATGAATTCTTATGTGAATTATATTAATTTCAGAAAGTACTTCTTTCTTCTAAAATTTAAGAATGTTGGATCTGAGTAAAATTGATGTAGACTTTTATAAATTAAACGGCTCAACAAGTCCTGTTGCATCTGTTGCAAACTACAAATTCAAACTGATGCTTCATTGTAGATTATAGAACCAAGCAATGTACTTACTGTCCTTCCGTTCCATGCTTTGATCTTTGCATTAGCTGGCACTTATGCAAGCTACAGACAGCTGAAAAATTCTTCTAAATCCTGTGGAACATACATACTTGAGTGCACAACTAATTCAGCTCAAACCTGAAACTTCTACGTTAAATCTGCTACATTTTTCACTGACTCAGTTAAAATTTTCCACAGATTTCACCCTGTTTGAGTCAAACATCCTTTCCATGAAGGGCTAAATACAGGATCGTTCTGCAAATCCCTCTATATGAGAAGATAACTTTCAATTCGTAGGATTCTAAACCAGATGTGGTGCTGGCCTTTTACCACGGAGATGACCCCATTTGCTCATGCTACAGAATCACTAGGTGGCTGTGTTTTACCCCTGTACTCACCATATGGGACATTAGTTCTCTGTAAGAATGACAACATAAAAAAAGGGCATCCATCTATTACTCAGGTCAATAACTGTCTTCTTTTTAATTTCCAAGAGAATATTGTGTAAAAGCTTTGCCTGTGTACAGAATGAAAGGGGAAAAAAAAAAAAATCCTAACGTGCTGAAAATCTCTAAAGTGAGGGGCAAGGTTGTTTGCTGGCTCTTCTCAACTGCCCATTGGACTGACAATGTATTACACAAATCTGTGTGCAAGTGGATCTTCAAATATTAATCTACAAATATTAATCTACAGGCACTTCTCTGTTCCATGTTGATTGCATTTGATTGTTTTTACATGCTTTAGGCCAAAAATACAAATTCCTTCCCTACCAAGCGCTGTGTAGTTCTAAGCAGATGTTGCTTTAACCCTGTTTCTAACATAGAAACTAACAGAAACTTCCCAGAATTCTTGTGTTTTGCCTTATGGCTAACTTAAATGACTGCAATATAAATCTCCATGTAAGCTTTTATCTGAGCTTAGTTATTCATTATTGTTTTTTCTTACAGGAACCCTGTTTTCCCTCTCCTAATTCCCTTTACTACACAGTAACTTCAATTCGTCCTCTACCCCTGCTAATAAACCCCACTTGATTATATAGATTATCAGACTGAGTCAGAGATTTCTGCTTTTCTAGCATCTTGTAACAAACTCAAATCCCACTGTCCTATTATACAGATCATTAACTCACATTTCTCACTCTTCAGCTATATAAATCTGGCATCATTAGAATTTGGCATTACCAAGTGCAATCAGCATTCTGATAATTAAACAGTATCTCCAGTGACTGAAGATACCAGCGTGGAAGGACAGGAATAACATGTTATTGGTGGACATCCTACCAACTAGCAATCTCTTCAGAGTCTTCATTTTCATAACATTTTCTTTCCTCTTTTTCTAGCTCAAAATGCTAGCCAATTTAAAGAGTGATGGAAGTAACTTCCAGAGAGGTATTTGATAAAAGAATAAAGGAATTTGTAGCTCCTCAGGAAAATACACAGTTAAGAGTTACACAGAAATGTGATATTCGTACCTTTAGTAAGATTTATGATCTAATCTCTTTTTGTAGTTAAGACTCCAAACAAATACAAAGTGAAGTTTCCAAAGAAAAAATACTCAATCTAATTTTGCCTTAAAGATGTGAACTGTACTGTGATAGGGAATCATGACTCTTTACAATGGAGAACAGCAGTGCTGACAGTGGTGCCTGCAAGGGTCCACTGGTGTGAAGAAAGGAAATAGACCTTGATGTCATTTATGAGGCATGTGTAAAACCAAATTGATTACTTTTATTTTCCCCTTACACATGTTTTACAGGGGGGATTATTTTCTACTATCTAAAGCTCAAAAAAGTAAAGTCACATCATGCATGTAAGTTGGAGACAGGGTTTACAGAGTTCTTAAGACTACTTATGGATTAATGCTGCACAAGAAAATCACAGTTTAAGTAAGGTCCTTCCATCAAATTAGTACAATAGATCAATACATTGACCTCTTGTAATACTACCTAATCTAAAATGTCAGACAAAAATCAAGACAGACTGGTGAGACTTCAAAAATGACAGGGAAGTAACATAACCAGAAAAGATAATACACTGCATAAGATGTATAAACTTGTGTAATGTTATGATTTAAACTGAGTTAAAGCCATCCATCATTTGCCTTCCCAGCCATAAAACCCAACATTCCATAAAGTGAGAAACAGGTAGTGCTTAGTAGTCCAAAACCCCTTAATGATGGACTCAGCAAGCCACAATGCAATTCACCCATAAGAAAGGCAGAACAGTTTGAAATGGGTTGTTAATTAAAAGAAAAGGACTTGAAGATATGTGCACTGAATCTCACCAGCAACTAGTGATAAGAAAACTCTTAAGAGATGTGACTCAACTGATAATGTCACAACTGAGCTTACAAATAAACCTTTGGTACAAACACAGTGTAGGAGACAACAGAACTCTCCTAAAAAAGCTTAAAACTGCAGCAGCCAATGACGAACTTAAATTGAAAATAAATAATGATAACTACTAAAAAAAGATGCTTAGGATTAATCTAAGGAATCCACAGACTCCCATGTATATATGGAAACAGTCAAATAAGGTTTGCAAGTGCCATTCCTCAGAAGTATCACTAATACCTAAATGTTGCACATTTAAGCTTTATCTGGTTGATGTCTCTATATGCATCACCTGAACCATCCTGTGATTCCATTAAATGAGACAATTACCTTCCAAAAAACTGAAGAAGGTACATGAAGTTTACTAATAACAAAGCGATAAACACTTCCATTAATACTTTCACTTCATCTGGTATATCCCTGCCAGCCTGTACGTGTCTGTTTCATCCCTGCACTACTAAATTTAGTAAGTTTCCATATGTACATAAAGCTGTCCTATTGAAAACACATTACTGCTTTCTTCAACATATTATACATCTCGAGGCTGCATGACCATGTTTTTGTAGCCTTGTTACCATTTTTTATATGACTTGCAGAGCTCTGCTCACCATCCCCCCTACAGTATTTACAGCACTGACTGCTCCTGAAGATTTCCCAAGTGATGAAGTAATTTTCAGAGTGGATGTGCTCAAGTGGTCAATCTGTCTGCTGAGGCAGACATAGATAAATCAAAGACTCAAGGCCAGTATCAATACACTTATGTAAACAAACAGAAAAAGAGTATTAGAGCCTGACAGGTACTTCTCAGGTAACCTATGTATTAATTTTAATTGCAAGCTGAGGACCACTGAGTAGAAACTCACTAAAGACAACATGACAGATGACAGCTCATCACAGTTAGAAAATTAAGAGAAGGGGAAACCAAACACAGTTTCAGTGTCACAGGAAGAAATTGCTAGCACAAGTTTGCAGCTGTTTTTCCAATCAAGAATCAAGACTTATCAGCATTGGGCAGAGAATTCAAACTGGTTCCAGCTCTGGAATCACCTGAAGCACATGAAATAGAGAGATGCGGAGGAAGTCCCCCAAAGCATCAGAGAGCTGCTGTTCTAGCTTCATCCTCTTGGACTGGTTGATGATAATCTTTATTGGAACTAAGAGAACAGAGGGATATTAGGACTTCAGCAGAGCTCAAAGAACATCTTACCCATGTGAAAAGCAGCTACTGCCCCTGTACAAGATTATAGAGAAATAGGAAAGCTGCATTTAACAGGAGTGTCACTGAAGTGGCAGTGATTTTATTTTTAACCAGTAAGGATCTGTGGTCACACAGCTAATACGTTCCACAAGAAAGCTCATATGCGTTCTGTACAGAGCTTGTCTATCTCCTCACCTTCCCTGAAAGCACATTGGACCCGGACAAAGATGGGAGAGGGAGCCCGCAACAGAGAGAAGGAATGAGCAGCATGGATGATCAGGAATGAAGCTGTTGAGCATGTTTTCAGTATCTCTTTTTTTATAAAAATGTATGTACTCAAATATGTGGACTGGCAGCTGCTGAAAATATAAAATACTATCCAGCCTTGAAGGGGGTCAGACAAGTATGGGGGAGTGAATGCTTCCCGTGTTTTTATTCAACCTGTCTCAAATCTGTTATGATGGGACCACTCCAGGAGGATGTTGAAGCCATTCACCCTCAGAATTGTTCAGAAAATACCACTTTTCTTTGCCCTGTAGATACGAGAACTTCAACAAACACACCCAGTAACAATTGTGGAAGCAGTTTTATGATGCGGGTATCTGTCCCCTGGGGAAAGGACTGAAGCTACCAATTCAATTTGCATGGACTACCACGCGCTCTTCAGATGCTAATAAATTAAGGTGACTACAGCCAGCTAAAGGTTTCATGTTCCTCCTACAAAACCCCTGAGCAACACAGACAGTATATACCCTTTGAGACTCTAAATCAAACCTGTAACATTTTGTGAACATAGGTCATGGCATTTTGTGCTTATGTTGTGCTGGAGAAAGAAAAGACACCAGCTTTTAGAAGGTGTTTGGGGGTGGGGAACATGTCAACCAGTATGTTAAAATTTGGCTGAGCGTAATACATTATTCTTAATATGCATTCACAACACACTGTAATGACCAAGAATGCTGAAGATACTGAATGTAAACGATTGCTAATATGTTTTACAGACCCACACCACAGAGCATATTTGGTAGTGCTTCAAATCTCAGTTGACAGATTGACAGATACCAATTGACAGATCACACTATAGTGAAATTCTAGACATTACTATAATTTATCATCAAGTGTAGACGCATCATCACAGGAGGACACATTTCCATGTGAAAGATTAGTCATAGGAAGCGGTGCATTACTATGTGCATTACTAGCACACTAGCGGTGCATTACTAGTAATGCTAACTTTATGGAAAATTAAGGATTATGAAGGTACAGCAACAGCTTTCACTACGGCTTTATAAAATGTTCCTTTAAGAGATGCAAGCAGAAATTAAAAGAAAAATACTGATATTAACTAATAGACTGAAATAGCTGATTTACATAATCCATTCTTATCTGGAAAATCAATCAGATAAAAGCAGAGAAGTCACAGGCATGTTTATACCTCAGCTCTTAAAAGCACACAGACCATTTTAAATTGCAAGGAATTCATTCTAGGGCCTTATGGCTCCTCCTACTGAAACATACTGACAAAGTAAAAGCTTGAATTCATGAATATGAATAAGTCAGTCCTTTAAAAGGTATTCATATACATACACCTCTGTATATGTATGCATGCATATCTGAACAAAAATCCTGAGAACAAACTCACCATGGTTCTTACCAAAACATACGACAAAATTCTTCAGTGTTTGATTACACGTAACATTCATCAGGTAGCATGACAGCATAAGGTGCTAAAAAATGTCTGTAAGAACTGTTTTTCTCTTCACATATTTTACATGTCATGCGGTTCTTCTTCCTTTCTCAATGACTCATATTCATATTTGTTAACAAATTCTCAGAAACAAATGCCACAGGAACAAATCAAAAGGCTATTTCATGAAGGATAATGTTAGAGGTAAAATAGATTCACGCATGAACACAATATACAGTTCTCAAGAACATTCCCACAGGAATATCACAAATATAGATAAACCAAAGGCTTTTTGATTTGCAGGAGAATGAACCTCTAAAAATGGAAAATTAGGATAAAACTAAATATATAGAAATTGCTTTAATAACTATTTCAGCAGATTGAAAAATCTGAATTACTAGACACACACACAAAAAAAACCAAAAGGAATTTGAATTAAAGTATCATTGCATTATCAATCCAATTATATTACCAGAATATAAATCAAAATAAGCCATAGATTTCTTGTTATTTGCTACACTTAATTAAAAATCATTCTGTGATCCACACTTGTAAAATTTCCTTGGCCTCCCGTGGCTTCCAGTGACAGTCTACAGCTACAATAGGGAATCAGTTCACACAACAGTGCATACTGATGAAGCAACACATACAGCATTCTCTGCCAGCACAGGAGAGAACACAAAAATGTTGCTGCCCTAACTGTACAGATCATTGGGAATTTTAACAGGATGTTTTTCCCCCTGTACTATTAATATACATTTTAGTGTTCCACTGCACAGCAGGCCACATCAGTGTGTTAATTCCTTGATGCAAGTTTAATCACTTCTCATTGACAAAAGGCCAAAAGCTTGTAAGTTGCTTGCGCTGCTATAGTATTTATTGTTGCTTTTCCTCCTGTCTTCTCTTTTCAGAGCACTTTTTAGCATAGTCTAAACCTCTGTAAGTTATGGGGTAATTATAGATCTTGATTTAAAGATTGAATCATCCTGGGGGAAAAAAAAAAAAAAAAAGAGAGACATAGCTAGACATGCACAGCATTCTGTAAAAGTCAACAATGGACTCACTATCTGATGAAGAGATGATTCACTTACTACACCTCTGTAACTTATGGCTGTATGCACTTTCACTTCTGGCAGTTTTTTTCATATATAAAGTACCACAAAAAATCCCCAAATGCCTATCAACAAATGCTTCAGCTAAATGACCTTTGTCTGATTTACAGCTGCAGCATCTCCTCGTTCAGAAGCTGGACATAAAGCAGTTTAAGAAGATGGAATTTGAATACACCAAAACCAAAACACTACAAAGGGAAATAAAGTTCTTCCTGCAATTTCATGGCAAAATGTCTGATGTTCTAGTTTATCATTCAAATCAGACAGATCAGTTCTGGCCTCTTCCTGAAGTGTGCACAATCCAGCTTACTTAATGCCTTTTCATGTGAAAGCAACAGACAACAGAAATACATCTGTAGCACTAGCTAGATGTTGAAAGATGCAAACCAAACATGGTGCTTAGAGAAGATAGATAATGTTTTGACAGATTCAGTCCCCACGGAAGTTGTACTTAAGACATAACAGTTCCTTATATGTAGAGCAGATGCAGCAGAGCAGAGGTTACTGAAGTGTGGACAGTGGATCAAACAAGCCCATAAAGCTGTTTTAGATGGCCTCTGGGAATGCGGCTGGCCAACCTCACACTATCAGCTGACTACTCCAGAGACAAAGCTCATGAATCTTTAACAACTCACAGGAAGGATTTCAACTCAGTTGTGTTGGAAAATAAGACAATTCTTCCGCTTCTGATTGTGTCTGTGAGGTCCTATGTAAAGCAAAAGGGCTAATAATGAGGAAGTGGTCAGCCAAGAACAGAAGCTGGCCCAAACCTTGTCTCACATTCTTGTTGCTTCTCAACCCAGAAGAGGACACCTGGTAGAGAGAAACAAAGACCACACCTTAGTTTGCCTTCTACTCAAAACCTGAAGTAGAAGGGAAGGAAATGCAGGTGACTCCATACACAGCTTCTGTCTACCTGCACTCAACAGATCTGCTTAGACACATACAAGCACAAGGGCCAACTTGCACTATGTTAAGGCAAGTTAGGAATGGTCACATCCTTCAGCGAGCCTGGCCCAAGACTAAACATGGCCAGACGCTGGCACACAGCCCAGTACCCTGAGGACCATGGTTTCTGATGTCCTGTTTGCAGGTTCAGCCAGCAGTGAAGCTCAGCATGTACCCCAGGCACACACACAGGACACAGAAGTGGTTAGTCACGCAGACCAGGTGCTGCCTCCAGCAGCACCAGCATACAATCACAGAATAGAATCATAGAATAGTTAGGGTTGGAAAGGATCTTAAGATCATCTAGTTCCAACCCCCTGCCATAGGCAGGGACATCTCACACTAAACCATGCCACCCAAGGCTTTGTCCAACCTGGCCTTGAACACTGCTGGGGATGAAGCACTCACAACTTCCTTGGGCAACCCATTCCAGTGCCTCACCACCCCTAAAGCAAAGAATTTCTTCCTCATATCCAATCTAAACCTTCCTTGTTTAAGTTTTAACCCATTACCCCTTGTCCTGTCACTACAGTCCCTAATGAAGAGTCCCTCCCCAGCATCCCT
>JBCJKH010059745.1:0-13231 GCA_039877255.1 Loriculus beryllinus | reverse complement strand
CCACCCCCAAGTCCTTCTCTGCAGGGCTGCTCTGAATCTCTTCTCTGCCCAATCTGTAGCTGTGCCTGGGATTGCTCTGACCCAGGTGTAGGACCTTGCACTTGTCACAGTTAAACTTCGTAAGGTTGGCATCAGCTCACCTCACAAGCATGTCAAGGTCCCTGTGGATGGCATTCCATTCAGGACTTACACCAGACACAGCACAGCCAGCCACATCCCCCCCCTCCTTGTGGGCTGACAGAGACAGAAGGTCACTAATGCTGCTCACACACCACACTGCCCAGGTTCACAAGCACACCCACATTCATGGGTCCCACAAAAGGCCAGCATGGACCCTGTGCCCTTCCAACACTCCTGCACAGATTCCAGACCTCCCTTACAGGTCCTTGACTCGTTCAGTGCAAGTCCATTGGCCCGGCTGGGTACCCATAGCACAACGCAGCCACTTGCACACTTGTCTCTCAGCACCCCATATTACTGAGTCCCCCCAGTATGAGCACAGACCCTCCTCCACCTGTCTGATACTCTTGTCCAGACCTGGGGCCTCTTGCTCCCTGGCTGGTCCAGCGTGGTGTTTGCTAAGGATTCCAGACACACTGAGGACACTGCTGGCTCATTCAGCTAGCTGCTGACAAATACCTCCAGGTCCTTTACCACCAGGCATCTTTCCAAGTTCGTTGACATAGCAGTGACCAGAAACACCAAAATGCCAAAACAGCACTAATAAAACAATAAGCAGAAAGTGCAAGGGACTTAGTAACAGCATTTTGCATAACTTGGTAAAGAAACTGAAACAGCATATAGGTGCAGCCGATAGCCTTTAAGCCATATTTTGCAACTACTATATTTTTTATATCACAAAGTTACAAGGCACTTCTTGTCTCTTTTCCAACAATTCTTTCTTTTGACAGGGCAGGTTTTTCAGTGGGACACTCATAAATGAACATTATCAAGTTTTTAGGTATTTAGAGAAAACGTATAATTACCAAAGAAGTTACATGTATCTTCTGCCAATGTCACCAGGCAACTGCAGAACTGTATGAGGTATGCACCTCATCTCAAACTTTTATTTCTGAGTGTCTTTGATCAGCTCATCCTAATAACATATCCCAGACAGAAAAGTCTGCCAGTGAGACTAAGTGTTTTTCTGCTTTCCTACCCATTGCCCGGTGATTATAAAGGGCAGTAAGAAAACTACAGCTGAAGAGTAAAAATGTGACAATAAAAATAGCACATATGCCATCTTCACTATCAGACAGCACAGCTAAATTACAGCATGGTGTTGAAAGTCAGAACAAGGCTCAACTGTCCTTGCCTAAACTTTTTCTCCTATACAGATTAATAGAGAACAATCAATTCAGTGTACTGCTGTTTTAGTAAACAATGTACAATGGATAGTAAATAAACTTTAAATTTCTAAATTGTCATTGTCTTATGATTCCTTTTTTTTTTTTTCTGTACCACCTATATATTACACTATAATCTATGATTAAAAATATAAAGGAGTCAGTATTGAGACTAGGATATCAAAGTACCAGAGCAGAAATCAAGGAGCACTCTGCTTCCAAATAAAGTGCAGCAAAAAAGAGCACATAGTGTTTTGCTGAGAGCAGAGAATACAGTTAAACATCAATAAAGTACTTCAAATGTGTACCAAGAAGACGATCCACTTCTAGGCGGTAGCAGAATCAGATGAAGGACTTCAGACATGAGGTCATGAGTTACTAGAGAAGAAGGTAGAAGCTAAGCTTTGGTCATTTATTAGTCTACTAGTGGACTCACACCCTATAACCAGCAGCCTGGCTACAATAATAAATGTATTTGATAGCTTCCCATTCACTGTCACAGCCAATACCCCATGTCCACTCTTGCGCACACATATTTATGCCTAATTTTAGCTAACACTCTTCGATGTTCAGGTTAGTTTTCCAGTTTCCTCATATTCCCTTTATTTACCTTTTAGGAAAAAGTAAGCTTCTACAAAATAATTTGGAGCAGAAACCTAAATGGAAGAAGTCCAAACTTCCCCTGAGCAGATTAACTCACTGTGCGGGCTGAGGAGAAGCCAGTGGCAATGCTCCTAATTTAAGTATCTAAAACTAGACAGCTCAATCCAAGTCAGACTGGCCTAAAACACCAGTACATTATTTATTTTTGAAAAGATAAATGACAAATTCCACTATCAATTTCTCCACTCAGAGACGATTCTGCTCTGGGAAGGAAGTAATTGGCTTTGAATCATAGCAAAATAACCTGGTCTCTAACAAGGCTGAACCAGCAGCTGGCTCATTTCTCCTTCAGCTGCCCAGGAGATTTCATCCAGCAGCTGATAGACCCGAGGCCTACAATCTGATATGAACAGATTTGGACAGACAGAGCTGATTGAAATTGATTGCTGGCCACCAAGCATGGCGAATTTTGTGTGAATAGTCTATGGGGAAGTGATGTGTGAGAGGATGTGTGCGTTTATACAAAGATTGCAGCAGTAGAAAGGAGTGTTAAAATTGTACCAAAAGATAAGTTGCTAACTTAGAATCATTGAATGGTTTGGGATGGAAGGAACCTTAAAGATCATTTAACTCCAACCTCCTGCCAGAGTCAGAGACACCTTGCACTAGACCAGGTTGCTCAAAGACCCATCCAACCTGGCCTTGAACACTTCAGGGACGGAGAAGCCACAGCTTCTCTGGGCAATCTGTGCCAGTGACCCACCATCTTCATACTGAAGATTTTTTTCCTAATATCTAAATCTAACCTCTTTCAGCTCAAAGCCATTTCCCCTCATCCTATCACTATATGCCCTTCTAAAAGTCTACACAAGATTTTTGTCAAGAACAGCTGGTTTAAACTGCAGTTATCAGAATGAACCTTCCTTTTACCTTCACTGTGTGGCCCCATAGAGTACAACTACTTGCTAGTGAGGGTTTCTGATGCTAAAAGTCTAGGTAGGTTCAAAACTGACAGGACATCATGGTGAAACACAACACAACAACCAGGGCTGTTAAACATAAATCCATCCATAAGTCCTTTTTGGTCAGGAGTAAGTGGAATTTGGGAGAATATTCTGAAAAATACCAAATGCTGACTTTCTTCATGTACTTTTCATTAGGCTATTGCTGGATAGCAGATACTCACCCTGACAAAGTAGTGACATCTCATATTTCTTGTCATATTCTTATACACCCTTACCAGACATAGGGCTCTCCCTCACTTCCTAGAAAATGTGTCACTGTCTCCCTCTAGAGTAAAACTAGGTAAGAATGGTAGAAAACTAGGAATATTCAGAAGAAAAGTCTTGCTTCAAAGAGGTACTTCAAAGAGGATAGAAGATGAACCATTTGTTTCCTTCCACTGGCATGGAGGAAATAGAAAGAAAATCTCCCATGCAGGCAGCAAACAGATCAGAAGAAATATTTAGTCTGTATCTCTCAGACTACTTTCAGAAACTGAGTGAAGATCCAAATCTATGGATTCAGGACTAGCTACGTAACTTGTTCAGTTCCCTGTTACATTACGTTCTTCATCTGGTCATCTAAAATGTTCTAAGTAAAAGCTCAGACATCCCAAAAAACTATTCAAAAATACCAGTAGATTCCCACATCTGCTAACCTTCTTATATAGCTCAATAAAACATAAGCACATCCCTTCATCTTTTTCTATTCAGCAAGCATTCCACTATACACGTGGTTTAGAAATTTGCAAAGTAAGGGTGGTGGTTGAATCAGGGTTCAAATGGCCATACCACTTTATAAATCAGAGTTTTAAAGAAGCTCTGAAATTCAGAGAGTATAAAAGAGGCACCACTGCTATAATAAAGTCCACTGTGCTGTGTAACACAGGCCACAGATATTAAATCCTGCTTTGGATTCAGTAACAGTAGCTGAAACACAACTCATCAAAAGTTTTTAGCAAGAAAAAAATAAAAAGAAAATGGGGCCAAAGTACTAAATGTTTCAAAGCTGCTTGGAAATAAGTTTCTTAAAGACAAAGACAACACACCTCAACAAAGAAGTCTAGAACATAAAAGAAACCAAAACTGGAAAACTGTAAAGATACTGTGTTCGATCAGACAGAAGGCAATAAAGTATACTAACTATGCTAGACCTAGATATTTCATTTTAAATTATAACTCTAAATTGGAAATGTTAGTTTCCTTCCAAAGGCAACCAGAATACCCAAAGCATCTGGCTGCTTTGAATAATACATGAAGAGGGGAAAAAAGAATAATTTTAACCTCCTTAGGAAAAGAAGCAGGGTATTTGTTAGAATCCTAAACTTTATAGCCTCATTTCAGAAAAATAAAAATGCCTTGAGACACATAAAATATTCCTAGGCTAAAGCAATATATTAATTCTTGTTTTATTCAGAAATTATTTATACACCGTATATAACTAAGACAAACTGAACACCTGTTCATCAGTGGGGTTAAGAGAATTGAAATTTGTTATTATAACAGTACTTTTAATCAAGATTCATTTTAATAAAGGCCTGATATCATGAAGATTTGAACCTGTGCTGCAGTTCATGTACTCTGGGCAGCCTTGTTCTCTTAAATAGAAATAGTCACAAACGATAAAACTGAGCAGTTGCATAAGTCTCTGCATACAATTACAGTTTAATACATATGGGGAAAATAATTTAACTGTTAGCCTCTGGGTGGAAAGAACCTGAAAGGCACTGATCCCAAAAGAGATCTGGAGATTTTAATTGGGAATGAGTTAGATTAATATGCAATGTGACAGGAAAACAATAAAGGCAATGCAATTCCAAATTGGGTGTCATGTCACAGAAGTAGGAAGAAAATAATCCTCTGTTTTAGCCAGATAAGATAAATAGTAGCTATAATTAGTAAAAAATACATATAATTATATTATTGAAAACTAAAACACTGAATATTTATTAGAAAAAAAAATCCGGGTAACAGAAACTACTAAACTGTGGCATAATCATTTGGAGAAAAAAAAATCAAGAACAGAGGAGCACTTTGGAATTTTAAACCCCATCAGAAAAAGTACTCCCAGGAAAAGCCTTTATAAGCTAGAAAGGCAAAGCATATAGCTCTCTTTTCATATTTCCATCACCTGTCATTCCATAAGCTTCCAGCTGTGGGAATAGCACTAGCGTCTCCTAGCCAGTTTTGGATGCAGTGGCTCACACAAGACATACACATTGTACCGGAGAGTATTCACTCTCCACAGGCAAGGCACCAAACATGCCTCGTGACTAAGTCTAACTGTGCTGAATTATGTCACAACTAAATATTAATGATTACTTACATTAACCATAATTTAATTACCTAAATGATCACTGTAAGTTTGTGTCCAAAATTAATGACTTTTTCTCTCAAAGACAGATGTCCTTTGTGGTACCCGTCAGTGCTTTTGTTTGTTACAACCTGTCTTCCCTTGCCAGTTTAACTGAGTAATAGTACCTGCCTGTCGGAGAATCTACCTCATTAGTTAAAGATTTCTGAATCCAACTGTCTTAAATAGACAAGGAATTACAGCTCCTTCAAGACTATAGAAGTGCAGAGGACTCAGGTTTGCAACACTTTGTGAGGGCTATGACTTCAACAAATTTAACAATTCAGGCCAGAATTTTCTATGTGCTGTGAATAGAATTTTAATGTTTAAAACCATGAAATACTCAAGAAGCATGAAGAAAAGTCTGTCACAGTTTCTAACCTCAGACTTTGCATTTGTCTTCCACATGGAATCATTAACTCTTCCCACTCAGGAGCTGCTGGAAGCCAGAACAGTTCCTTCTAAGAGGGTTTATGGCATTTACTGGTAGAGAAAGCAAAACTAAGAACAAAGAACCTGGCCCATCTCTAGTATGAAATGACAACCAGTTTCCCCTTGATTCAGGAAAGCATAATAGGCAAGGAAACCATTTGATTTAACCACAAAAGTAAGAAACCTGGGGAGGGAAAAGAACAGATGTCAACTGGTCAGGCTGCAGGAAGAGAAACTGGCAGCTTAACAAGAGAACACAACTGGCTGGAAGAGGCTGGATAAGAAAGCTATGACTAGGAAAAGAGAGACTGAGGCAAGAGGAATCTGACTCAGTGGAAGTGGTTAAGCACACCCTGAAGCCCAGTGTGCACTGTCATGATTGCCATGCTAACCAGCTTTTAGCAAGAGGCAGGCTGTGTTGGCCCAGCACTAATGGAAAAAATATACAACAGAGGAGTAGCTCATTCACACAAACGTAAATATTTTTTCTGCCTTTGTAATGGTGGAAACCAGCATGCAACAGAGCAAAAGTGAGAAAGGATGGCTTTGATGTCTCATACAGATTAATTATTCCTATCTAGAGAGGCTTCAGTAGGAAGGCATGCTATCTTCAGACCTGTGATTGTGCAAAAGGGATGAAACATATTCCCCTGGGTGCCCAAAAAGAAAAATCATGGAACACAACAATGGCATTCTGGATGGGACCAAGGCAGGACAAATGCAAGGGCTGGGCAGGGTAGTCCTGAAAGAAGAACCAGATCAGGAGTTTCAGGCCCTACTAGGAATGCTCTTGTTTGGCCCTGTAAAGCTTTCTTTAACATCCTGGTTTTCCTAGTTCATGTGGTTTGCTTAATAAACTAGATCAATTGGTTACATCATCTAACAAACACTATATAGAGCAGATATCATGTGAAGAACCACTGCAGATATGATTTAGAAATGCTTTAAAATTATATAAACTCACACTACCTGCAATGGATTTCTACATCACCAAGCTGAATAAAAATACACAGCTAGTAGAATCCTCTATATTGTGAACACAGCAAATTTCTTTCACGTCTCTACAAGGACAAGATCAATCTGCCTATGTAACCAGTAAGAGACATGGCCCTTCAGCAGTCCTTGGATCAGACACTTATCTCTACCTCCACAAAAATAGAGAAAGGGATACATAACTATATTTCAAATAGAAAAGTAATTTAACTGCTTTCTGTTATACGGAACATGCACTGCCTTTAGTCCCAGGAAACACAAACTAGACCCTATGATTTAGCATGCAGCCTCCCAACCCACCTCAACACCCCAAAAAATGAACCTCAATTAATAACTTTCCCAACTGCAGTACTAATTTGTAATAGCAAAGCGATCACTGCTATAATATCACACATAAAGAAGCAAAAGCTTTATTTTTTTTTCTGCTGTTCAAGACCAGAAGTTTAATAAAGTGAGTTCCCTTACTCTTTACAATTTATTATTTGTGATTCTTCTGCTTGTCAGATCTTTTTGAAGTCTCCTTATTCCAAGAAAATAGCTTGTGACACAATCGTAAGACAAGAAAGTCTCTAAGGATTGCAGAGCTATGTTAGTGGATGTATGAATGAACCACCCTCTGCAAACAGGAGGTTTAAATATGCTTGGCAGTAAGAGATCCATCCCAAAAGTAAGCTTGTACATAAGGAATTTCTTTTTTCTTTCAAAAAAGGAGCCTCGTGTGCTTCAGGCTGAAGCTGTCTTTTAGAGGCTGCCAAATCCCATAGCCCAATAGATGCAAGGATGCTGCACCTATGTGACCCCATCTTCAGCCAGTAATGAGACTGAGCATTCATTCACAGTAAGCATACATGCACATTATATAGTGTATGTATACATCCATATTAGCACACATCACACAGATCAACCCAGAGAGAAGGCACACAGCACTCACGCAAACAGGCAGCCTGATCTCTGTTCCTCCTTTCCAGATGATCAAAACTGAAGTCTGTCAGTAGAACGTAACACCATAGATATCCATACACACAGCTGCAAATACGTACACTGTTACATGAGCACAGGCAATACGGATCACTCCAGCAGCTGGCTTAGATGCTCAGTCTATCCAACACAGGCAGTCCTTGATCCCCTGCTCTCTCCAGCTGTAGGCTGAGAGATCTGTGATTCCCCTGGAGGTTCATGTTCCCACTCCAGCTGCTGGTCCTACTTCCCCTACTCACTGACTAGTCCAGTTTTAAATTCAGGAATGTTCACATACACACACACTCAGGATGGAAAGCTCACCCCCAGAGATGATAAAAATAGGGTTTAATACAAAGATATGGCAAATTGTGGTAATTCAGCACAAGCCTCCATCAGACAAGCGTATGGACCAGTAACCTGACTACACTCAACTAGGTCCTTTAACTTCTTCTGTTTTCCCACACTATTCCTCCCCAGTCCATGTGCAAGTCCCACATGCTGCCACAATTGCCTTAAAACAGCCCACAGTAAGTTTTACACAATCATCAAAACGCTCTTCCACCTGCATTCCATGATGGGTCCTATTAGCCCTGAAGACAATAACGGACAAATAAAGAGTAAAGGACAATTCCTAAGCTTTATATAACTTCCCTTTGTGCAGGTGACATATAATCTATTATTTTTTTTAAAGAAACCTGAAGCATAACATAGTAACTAGTATCAGCAAGGAAAAGGGAAAAAAAGGAGGGAAAAAAAAGTTTTGCATTTGCTTATGCAAAAATCATTACATTAATATTTGCAGTTCTTTGAGATGGATGAGACAGTGGCTCCAAAGCACGTATTAAAACACCTAACACAAAGAGTTAAACAATTTCTCCACTGAGAGCTAATTACAGACACTTTGGCGTGCAACCACAAGGATTAAGTGTTTGCTTTAGCCACAGAGAAATTAGCAGAGAAACTGTCCACACCAGAATATAAAATTCCCACCTTTTTGCAAAAAGTATCTTGAAAATCTGGAATAATCTTTAAGCATCCTCTTGTGAACATCAAGTTCAACTATACTAAAGCAGGTGTGTAATTGGTTGTTATATTTGCAGCTACTTCTTTACACCCAAATGGTGGAATGAAGAACATGTTTTCCTCCTGGAAAGAAAAGCACTAGGCCTTTCCAAACAGAATTTGGTTTGCCTCAAAACACGAGGCTTGTCTGAACCTGCAGGTAGTATAGATTACTGCAGGATGGTTTAAGTGAACTCACTGATTTGCAATTTGCTCTGCTTTGCAATTTGTTTCTTAGTAAATTGGATGGATTTTGATGTAAGATTTTTCAATCTATGATTCTATGAAATCTATGATTCTATGAAATCTATGATTTCAATCTATGATTCACTTCAATCTATGATTCTGAGTGATTACCTTCAACTGATGATATGAAAGATAGCTTATGGCCACAGCAGAGTAACAAAAGGTCTTTATCTGGACCACTCTTGTCATTGTCAGAACTTTCTCTGGAAAACAGCCTTGGTTTTTTAACTCATTCACCTTTAATCTCTTCCTTTCCTCAGCACACAGATTTGTTTCTGTTTTCAGACACACAGCAGAGCCCCCAGGATCTCAGGCTATTTCTCTAGAAGACATTGCAGTGATTAACTTCACAGCCCCTGCTCTTCTCTCTCCTTAACTCATGAGATTGAATACATTAGATAAATAATAACCAAACTTCATGTTGCAAAGCAACAAGGCACAAGATTTCATACCCACAGCTGCGTAAACCATTCATGCTGGGTACTCAGGCAAATGAGGCCATTTAGCATTGAATGGAAAGAGGGATGAACTATTAGCAGAAATTATTAGTGCTCAATCATTTTTATTTTTTTTTACCCTCCCCTGAAATCTGAGTTTTCTGAGCATGTATGATACTCCATAGTGTTAAAGAGGAAGGAGAGACAAAGCTCCCTCAGTCTATCACCTGAGCCCTCTTAGGAAATCAGCCTCCAGGTCAGTCAAGTGAAATGCATCAGACACATACTAGACTATCAATGCTGAGCAGCTTACAAATCCAAAAGATCTTACAAGATCTCCTACAGGTACATAAAGCAATAACAAACAATAATATTAAAAACAAGTTATGAAACGTTAACATTAAGAAAGATATACTAGAATTTTAAGATAAAATCGTAACAGTTCACATCCAGTCCTCAAACAGAAGCCTACCAAATAATTGTATATGTATAGTAAATGTCAAAGTATCTACTTTTAGGGTAATTAAAAAAAAAATCATGTCTCTTCAGTATTTTCCAAGCAATGTTGCTTTTCAAACAGTAAATAGGTTCTTAAACTCTGCTTTAATTTTTTGTAGCTTCAATTTCAGAAGATTTAAATTTGTTTCATTAAAAGATTTGCAAAATTTTATAGAACAAAATTGTTTTAGAACACTTTGACCATAATATGAAGGGAAATATACACACTTCTATATGTAAAAGTGTGTATAAATACATATACACACACAGGTATTTAGAAAACATACACTTAGATATGTGTCTGTGTATATATATTTATGCAGATTGTTATATATGTACACACACACACATATACACACACAAGCATCTCTGTGGTTCACATAATTCAAAATTTCCTCTTCCTTTATGGAAAGAATATATCAAAAGCTCCATGAAACTGAATTACGAGGCAACATTTTTAAAGAAAACCAAGCGAACCCTCAACTATTAAAGCAATAAGGCTCTGTTTCCTGAAAAATGCTAAGTCATCTTTCATCATAGCAATGGAAGTTTTAATCTACTATGGCTTTCTCTGAATTTGCAATAGAGTACATAGCATTACCTTTTCCAAAGGCAACTAACAAAGCTTATCTGGAGTATTCATTGTTTTAATATTATTTTCCAGACATTGTGGACAGGAGATGGCATCCATGGAAGACCTGCATCCATTTTTAGATCATAGAAAATAGCTTCTGGCAATATACACCATGGCTCTGTAACTCCAGAAAGGAACACATAAGGGAACACAGCTTTTCCTTTAGCCCAGCACATATCTCAACAGTTCATTCTGCAGACGATTTCAGAGAAAATCAGAGTTGTCTCAGTTGCTCATTTTATTCTTTCTCAATTCTTAAGACATCAGGTCCACGTAACTTAAGAAAAGCCTTTAGAGACCTTTGATACTTCCAGAATCACAGTTTGAGAATCACTGCTTCCAAACATGATTCTCTCCTTGGCACTCTGTTCCTATAATGTTCTGTAATGCACTATGTTGTTTGGAGGATATAGCACAAAACCGAGTGACAAAAAGGATTAGGGAGAAAAAAAAAACCTGAGACATGATTTTGAGTTGCGAGGTTGAAGCAAGAGGAAGAGACAGCTGAATTTCAAGAGCCTTGATTCTTTTCCTGCACATCAGCAAGCTTTCAACAATACGAGAGAAAGTATTGTCTGTTCAGATGGACTACTGCCTAACAGCTAAGGCAATCTGTGAGAGCTGCAAACACGATTCCCATCAAATGAAGGAGGGATTTTCAGGTTAAACTAAATGCCTTCACATCATTACCACCTTCTCTTGCTTCTGCTCTGCAATGTTTTAAAAGCACAATATTTACAGGAAGAAAGTTAAGTGTCTGGAATGCAGTCCTACTTTGGCAATTAGTAGGTACTAACTAGAGTGAAAAAATCAAGACTAAGACATTTCTAGGCATTTTTGAAATTAAAGCACTGGACAGAAACCAAAGCCCTTTCACATCATGCAGCCGATAAATGGATTGCAAGTTTCCATTTCAAACCTTAAGTTTCACTACAGCTTGCATAAAGGATTGTGGTTTTTCTTTGCTCTTGGTACTCTCCCACATGGGTAAACCACAGCACTCATCAGAATTCTGTACTGAAACGCACAACATCAAGACAGGGAACCAGGAAAGATAAAAGCTAACCATGCTGTCAACAAGTTTAGGTAGTGACTTTTTAAGTTGTCACCTTTCAGTGACATCAGATACTACATATATCTGAGTGTTCACTGAAACTGCCTATTGTTCCTTCACACACGACTGGTGTTTTGCCATTCTGCTGCCATGACAATGCTGGCATTTAATGCAATCAATACAATTCTGTATGCAACCTTGGTCTAGCTTCAGAAAGGCATATAATTGGATTATCTATAGAATTATAACCTCACAACAAGCACATGGGGCTTCCCGTATTTCACGCAGTCAAGCACAGGTGAAATATTAAAGCATGTTATTGAAAACAGGAAATTCTATTAATAAGTCAATGTTTAATACGTTTCAGTATGGCTTGAATTTCCTCAAGTCTGGAATCTTATTCTAATTTATTAGCAGAGTAGCTCTGAGGATATGAACAAAGGAAATAAATTATTGGAGAGAATGCAATCTAAGAACAGTACTCTTTTTCCTACTCCCTCATCCCCACCTCCAGAGATTTGAGTTTTTCCTTCCACGCATCTTGCTAAGGACTGATTAGCTCATTAATTATCAAGTAACAAAAAAAAAAAAAAAAAACCAGCCCCAGACATTTAGCCTTTGGCACATAACTAAAAATTAGGAACTATGTCAGCACTACCAGCTTTTGCGGATTTATTGGACTAGTAGGACAAAGCAAAGCACCTAATCTTCAACTTGCTTTAACAAGCAACAAACTTTAACAAGCTTGACAGTCAAATAATTTATGAACTATTCCTGTCTCCTGGGCTGGGTACAATGACTCACGAGTAAAACCTTTATCTTTACTCAGTATTGCTACTGTGATAAACATATGAATGTACTGGATTTCGCAAATCATAGGTGTGGTTATGTGGATATAACTGTGTGAGTTTACAATAACAGAAAAAAAGCTCAATAAAGACACTAGATTAGACAACAAGTTAAAAAGGGCCAGAACTCTTGAGCAAATCGGAGTCACATAGTAAAAGAAGCTGTAAGGTAAAGGTAAGGGGGGGTGGGCTTGATATAAGAAAAGCTAGTGCCTGGAAAATACAGAGTTAAAGTATTTTTTAGCTTAATTTAGGTTGTAGAAAGAGAAAAATGTTTACGTTGTAAGTCTGTGGAATTTAGTGGCCTCACTAAACATGAGTTAATTGTTTCACACTAGTCTTCTTCAATATCTTTAGCTTTAAAGAACCATGTTTGTGTTGTAAGTTTGTGGTGAGATAACAGGATTTAGTAACCCCACTAAACACAAATGAATTATTTCACACCATCCTTCTACTTATCAGTTTAGAGACAGAGACTCCCAAACATCTGCTAGCTTGGGATACTCCTTGCCTGCCCGTCCTGCAATAAATTTTGCAAGAAGGTCACAGTGTTTTAAATCTTTGCTAGTTACCACAAGAATTACAGATATGGCTGGTTTCAGCTAGTTGTGTGATTACTGGGGTGTCCAACTGTGCCAAAGGTGGAAAGTACACTGTGAGGAAGACTGCTTACTTCATCTTGAAGACCCCTACCCACAATAGGAAGACTGCTTACTTCATCCTCAAGACTCCTGCCCACAATCACTGGAGAGCAGTGTGCAGAC
>JBCJKH010059744.1:0-36287 GCA_039877255.1 Loriculus beryllinus | reverse complement strand
CCTGGCCTTGAACACTGCCAGGGATGGGGCAGCCACAGCTTCTCTGGGCATCCTGTGCCAGTGCCTCAGCATCCTCATAGTAAAGAATTTCTTCCTAATATCTCTTCTAAATCTCCCCTCTGGCAGATTAAAGCCATTCCCCCTTTTTCTGTCACAACATGCCCTTGTAAAAAGCCCCTCACCAGATTTTTTGTAGCACCCTTTAGGCACCACAAACTACACTGGAAACTGCTCTAAGGTCTCCCTTGAGCATTTTCTTCTCCAGGCTGAACAACACATACTCCCTCTTGACCTGTCTTCATGGGAGAGGTGTCCAGCATTCTGAGCACCTTTGTAGCCTCCTCTGGACTCCTTTGAACAGGTCCACAGCATGGGCATGGAGTCAGCCTAACTCAAAACTTTAAATAAAGCTGATCCCCATCAAAGTGCTGCATTCATCCATACAGCCAGAAGAAGGAATAAAGAGAACAGTCTCCAAAGAAATTAACCCCGGTGACTGTCAATTACAGCATTTGATGACTTTGCTCAACAAGTGGCTAAACACCACTCTCTTAGCCCTGATTTCCCCCACAAGGTGCAACATTTGCTTGGCCCTTGACTTCAATCTTTGCTGACAGTCATTCCTGCTACATTAATTGAACCCATAGGAGGAAGCAATTTTCAGGACTTTGAGGCTGTTTGGCTGTTTTCAATGTACAGTGTGTTTTGCTGAACTCTTAAAGAGCAGCTTTGGGCTCCTTTGAAAGAAATTGTTGCTGCAGCAGCCTGAAACAGAACAGGAGAGATCTGTGTTCTGCAAGAGCCAGTTTGAAGTACCATGCAATGCCTCAAAACCACAGGGTTTCCCTTTTCTGTGTTTAGTTCTCACTGATCTGTATTAGTAAATGGTGCTTACTTTAGCGCAGAGGTAGAGTCCACTGCTTTGTGAGAAAGGGTGGATCTTGCGAGACACCCTACTTCAAACCTTTCTTTACACAGATTCCTTGAGTTATTTGGATAAGTCACCTCTCTGGGCTTCTTCCCTTCCCTGCTGCAAGCAAGCTTCCAAATCCCACCAAGTGTTGCATGGCTAAACCCAAAACCAGGGTGGGCAAAGGAGCGTGGAAAAAGATGGGAGGCTGTCCAAGCTGAATCTGATGGAAGAGCTCTCACACATAGGAACATGTGTTACCAGTGGTGTCTTCCATCAGTTATTCTTTGGCTGGTCAGATTTCTTGCAGAATACCCAGAGTCACTGGCAGTAAAGGCATATGGAAGCACAACTACTATAGAGTGCAAGCCCTAAGCTTCTTCACTGTAAGGTACATTAGCACAAGCATTGCCTTGCTCCAGCTGATGCCGCTGACTTTCAAATCTTTCTACTGATGCTCTTCCATCACTCGAGTGACAATTAAAAATGCTCTTCACAGAACATAAGTATTTAGCTATGAAATTTATCTCCTGGCTTATGCAATATACTGATGCCTGCTTTGGCCTGGGCAGAAGAGAAACAGGAGAGAAAACCAGGGGTAAAAACTGCAGGGAAAAGGAAAACCCAAAACCTTTATTACGTATCAGATAAAGAATAGCAACTCCATGCTATCTGCTGAGCTCATGAATTGCGAAATCTCCAGAAAACCTAATGGCAGAGCAAGGCAAAGCAAAGAGATAAGACCAAACAAATGTAGTATTTGACAGGTGAGAGGCTGGAGGGGGGAAATGGACACAGATACCTCCCTTCCCCCTTAAAAACTTCCTATACCTAGTACTGAAACAGAAAGTTTGTTCTCATCCCATGCACTGTGGAAAGCATTCAAACTAGCAGAGGAGCAGATGCCACTATTGTGTTTTGATTTTGCACCCTAACTGGGAAAGGAAAACGAAAGAGAAACAACAAGAAAACATCTCAATACCCCAAAAAGAGACAAATCACAGTGGAAGGGCATTGAAGAAGACATTGGCAGGAAAGTCAGAGGAACTCCATTTGTGAGAATTCCTTGAAAGCACAAACCCTGAAAAACAGGCTGAGATACTGCTGCTTATTCAAAACTCATGAAGAACACCTTTGATATATTCATTTCTCAAAGGATTAGAATCATTTACTTCTTATTCCATATGAAGATTTACAGTCGTCTTTAATTCCCTGCAGTACCCCAGAAAGGATGGACATGGAAACTACGCAGACAAGGCTGCTGTTGGGCTAACATTTACTTTAATTTTCTGGTGACACATAAAAGTGTTTGAAAATAATAAAGGTTGTCAAAATATTTTCCATAATAAACTCCTACACGCAGCACATTTACAAGACCAGCACAGTTTCCTACCCAGCTGGTACACTAGCTGCTACCAAGAGATTCTCTTATTACTAAGATGCCATCTCAGCTTGGTTGGGAGCTTGCCTTGTCACTACAGGCTGAAGCATTCCCTTCTCCTTGTCATTATGTTGTTGACTCTCTCAGTATTTGCACAAGTGGTGACATTTAAACCGAAAGGGGGTAGGTTTGGATATTAAGAAGAGGTTCTTCCCTGTGAGGGTGCTGAGGCACTCGCACAGGGTGCCCAGAAAAGCTGTGGCTGCCCCATCCCTGGCAGTGCTCAAAACCAGCTTGTATGGGATTTGGAGTAGCCTGGTCTAGTGGAAGGTGTCCCTGCCCATGGCAGGGTTTGGAACGGGATGAGCTTTAAGGTTCCTTCTAACCCAAACCATTCCAGGACTCTGTGATTTGGGTAGTGGAAGATTTCTCATACAAGGGCAACTGCTTATCCCAAAGGTATCAACTACCCCAAAACAATGGCAGGGGAAAGCAGCATAGCTCTGTAACACATAAACGCCTCCATGCAGGCTGAGAAGACAAAAGCAAGTCACAACTCCCCTTCTTTACTTCACATTGCCATGAGTATGTGTGCAGGACACAAGGGTATGGTGGATTGCCATTTCTGCTGAATATCAGTGGCAAGACGGACAAATTTAAGTTGTACTCTCAATTTGAGAATGGCAAATTCATTCCTACCAGCCGTGCTACACTTCTCATCCCTGGCTTGGGATACAAGCTCTAGAAACAGAGATCCTGAGGCTCTTTATTTCAGACCTTCATTTAAAGCCCTAGTAATGCTTCTCCGTCCCTCCCCCTTTCTTTTTAATTGGAGATATAAAGAGAGAAACAAACAAAAAAGCCCTCAAAATCCCACAACAGGGTGAGGCGTCCATGCTCTCTGCCATAATAACACTCACTAATTAAAACACAAAGCAGCCAGGGCTGCAGGATTAATGGACGTGGTTTCCCCTTTTCAAGTCTCGCCCGCTGACAGATCGCCTCATTCCTTTTCCTTGCTCTTGAACCTCTCAGGGTAAAAAAAAAAAAAAAAAAAGAGATCCAGTTTGCTTATCTTACAGTGTGGGGTTGCCATGGAAACCGCATCCCCCTGTGAGATGCTCTGTCATAACATTTCAGCACTGTATGGAAGGCTTAAAGACACAGCATCCTCTGCTCTGAGGGCTTCCGAGCCAGTCGGATCCTTCGCAGATGAGCAGCTGTCAAGTCAAACCTAGTGAATGTCTGAAGCTGGAAGAGAGAAGTAACAGTGGGAATATCCAGTCACCCAGTTCTTGGCAGAACTCTGCTTCTGGCATTGGCAATTAATATTGACCAACAAATGTGGTGCAGGACACATTTTGCTGTTTGGAGAACCTGCCTTCTGGCAGCCTGTAGAAAGAGTGCTGGCACCAAAACATAACCCCATCACTCTACCACGGGGCAGCACAAAGCACCTCTTCAGCCAGGGTTTTATGTCAGATTAGTCTTCGAGACCTTTTTTCTCAGTCCTTTCATAAGAAAGGAGGGAAAAAGTAGCAAGCACAATAATTGCCCATAATGGGAACAGGCCTCCTACAGCCTGCTCCTTAATTACAGGGATGGCTTCCAGGCTGTAATCACTAGGGGTCCAGATGGAAGTTCTCCAAGCTCTTTGAGGGACAGAATGTGTCAGTTATTAATTAAACATATGAGGCAATTAGCCTCAAAACTTGGTAGTAAATCACTACAGCTGTGTTACTTTCGCTCTTTCCTTTGGGTGAGTGCAAGTCAAATGCACAGTGTGTTTCCCAGGGGGGTCACAAGGACTGCTGCCAAAAAGCATTCCCAAACAAGACCTTTGTTGTTGGGTGAGAAGAAGTATCTGCAGAGAGCTTGTTTTCAGAAGTCAGCTACTTCCCAGTCATATCCCTCACGAGAGACGATGGATTCTGTGTATGGTAGCTATTCGCTGCTCAAGCTGTCTGGTGTGCGAAGCAGCTGAATTCTCTTTGCCACCCCAAACAGCAGCCTGAAGTTGTTCTGGTACAGCAGGAGGAGAAAACTACTCCTGTGGTTAAGCATGGCCCATATTCCAGCATCAGCTGTCGAGTGTAATTCATTGTTTTGGAGCTTGTCAAGACTTCTATCTCAGTAGACTACAGCACGTGTTAGGATCCTGTTAGTGGTTGGTCACACATTTGAAAACGAGATGCTGTGTTGCATTCTTTGTCTGTCTCCAAGTTCAGAAACGAGGCCAAAACCACCACAGTTGTTAAGACCTAGTTAGTGATTTATTCCAGTTCTTGTATTCCCAGGCAAAACGTCTCTCAGTCACATCAAGACAGCCTGACGTCAATGTATTGTTCGTTTGCATTTCACTCCGTGGTTCAGTGTCACAGTTGGAGATTCTATCATCTACAAAAACCTCAGTTTGCTTCCCTACCCTTTTCTCACACGTAGCTGATGAATGATGCAATAACTCATTATTGACAATAATAAGAAGTGGGTGGTGACCTCACCCCTGTTTTACTCCAATATTGAAAGCACTTTGACCCCTTCCTTAGACATTTTAGCATGTTTGGAGAATACACTTTGAGAAAACATAGGGACACTGGAGAAGAGCAACACATGCAGCCTGTAGTCAAGTGCTGTGAGCTCCCACTGGTACTTGGCACAACACTGCAAGAGGAGTCTAGAAGGCTCCTTTGCAATCAGCAACCACAGAATGCTCAAGAAGGATCAGATATGTTGGGCTCCATGCAGTAAGCAATGATTCATTGCACAGCTCTGAGAACACAGCAGCCTGAAGGATACCCAAGCGCATAGAAGGTTGTGCAAGTCACAGGAGAACACGCATCTCCTCTTGTCATGGAAGAGGACAGAGCTGATAGTATACCAGGTAGCTATTTACCCTTTGGACAGGTGAATTTAACAAGGCAACAAATGACTGATGCATAGAATAGTTTCTCCCCTTTGCTTAACAGGCCAGATCTGAACAAAAAAGTGACCTTCTATGGCAAACCATATTGCTATGTCGAGCTTTTCATGATAAAAACTGGATGCAGTTCATCATGTGCACCCCATCCCTGTAATTGTAACACATTTGACTGCTATATAAGCAGAGATACATTTAATGTGAAAGTTTTGCAGATTTTCTTGAATGAATTCTATCAAATTCAAGATAAATATTTCTGAAAATAAAACCTTTCAGAGTGTTTGCAGACAGTGAACAGAAAACAAAAATCACCATCTTTGACCAAAAAACTTTGACCTGACTAAAGTTGAGTTAAATGACAACTAAATGGATTTTCAAAGTCACTAAAGCTTTATGCTCAGAAACAGGAAGATAAACCTCCACACATCATATCTTTTATGGGACTTCCAATGGGAGAATCTCCCTACTCATTGGGTTGGAACAAACTTCTCACTTCTCTGCATAGCCTGTGTCATTCTCAATGTTGACTTGATAGCATTTGCTCAGCATCCCAAAGAAACTAAGGCAAAAAAACCCAGGAACTAAGCCACCTGCTATCATGCCCATCCAGAAAGGGGCAAGAATGAACTTTCAGCAGGCACCAGTTATAAGCTGGGTTTCTAAATGAGGTGTAGAAAGTCAATCATTGTACAGCCCTGCCCAGCATAGTCAGAATGTTACAGCTGGGGTGGCAGTTCCATTTTCCATAGCCAAAAAGAATTTAACATTAAACTTAAAAAGAAATTAAAGCAATTTAACCACAGTAGTACATTTAAACCTTGAGGGTCTTTGACATTCATGAAAGCAGGGAAGTTGGGTAACCTTCTGTACACTGAACAAGAGCATCAAAAACAAGCATCAAAATCAACCTAAACATCAAACGAATAATCTCTAATTAAATATGCTTGGGATTTTGTCAGCCTATTACTAGGGTCTTGATGATCTTTTCTGATTTCCCAGGGCTCAGGCAGGAATAACAACATTAAATATTCTGTGTGTACTTGGAAGAAAAGAAATGAGGGAAAAATAACAAATAACCTCAAATTACTCCTAAGATCCTACAGCTTGTGCTCACAAAAAGGTAGAACTTGAACTTGGACAACTCAGAACATATTGTCACTGCCAAACATTCTCACTGTGGCCAAGAAGCTTCTGTCTTCTGGAGGTGACTGGCAATATGCTACATACACTGCTTTATGATGCACAGGCAGCCTGCTTTTGTCCTTCAGAGCTTCTTTCCTGTTTGTTATAATGGTTCTGGACCTCTCTGCCTAATTGCACCCACTTCATCTGTGAAGAGAGATTTATAATGGAACATAATTTTGCGGGATTAACTTGGATGGTGTTACATGGCCCATGCAGAAGTGACAGCAAAAAATTTATATTAGCTGCTTCTCCTGCCAAAGAATAACAGAGAAGCTTATTACACAGGCAATCAAGCTCCCAAATAAGACCTGATTTTCACCCCACACCACTTCACTATTGTTAATGATGGGAAGAAGCAGCAGCAAATAAGAAGCAAAAACCCTCGGGAAACTAGCTGTCAATTTTTGTTATTTACGGAGGTGACCAAAGTCCTTGTTCAGGTACATATCTCAAAGACAGCAAGAGCTGAAATCAAAGCTGGAGAAAAGATCTCCTGGCCAGGGTCCTTACTGAAAGGTTCTCAGGGCACTTCTAGTTCAGCATGTCAAATTCACAAAGCTAGGACAGCATCAATCTTCTCCCTTCCTCCTCCCCTACCAAAGATATCTGTGTTATTTGCCTCCATTACAAACCTCTCACACTGTTATCTCTTAAAACTATTAAGTAGCAAGGCTGGTTACCTCTGTTAGCACAATGCTTGGCCATTCCTATGGCTGAGTAGGACTACTTTATAGAGAATACTTAATTATCCCAACAACATCTCCAACTGCTACGAAACAAAGGCATTGCAGACAGAAGAGGTAAGGGAAAAACCTGTCCTTCGATCAGCTCAAACACAAACAACTCTGTCATGTCATGTACTCCTGGCCACGGCGAGACCAGGCTGACTACCTTGGCCTGAAAGCTCTCTGACATCCCTGCTGTTCACTTGCTAATAGAGCCTAGAAAAGATTTTTATGGTAGCTGGCAGAAGCAATAATAGGAAGTTGAGATATATTCATGCTACACTTGCTTTGCTAGCATTTGGTTTAATAGTGAACTTTCATAAATACCCAAGGTAGACCCCTCCTTCATCAGGGAACACTCAGATTAGACCAAGACAACCACCTTTAAGGATCAAAACCCTACCTGTTAATTTTGCTAAGGAGTATCTAAAGGAATGCTGGGGATGTACTCTTCATCAGGGACGGTAGTGACAGGACAAGGGGTAACTGGTTAAAACTTAAACAGGGGAAGTTTAGATTGGATATAAGGAAGAAGTTAAGTTCTTTACTGTGAGGGTGATGAGGCACTGGAATGGGTTGCCCAGGGAAGTTGTGGATGCTCCAACCCTGGCAGTGTTCAAGGCCAGGCTGGACGCAGCCTTTTGGGGGCATGGTTTAGTGTGAGGTGTCCCTGCCCATGGCAGGGGGTTGGAACTGGATGATCTTAAGGTCCTTTCCAACCCAAACTATTCTATGATTCTATGAAATACTGTCAGTTTTTACCCTGACCAGACCCAGCTGTCGCAGAGCTCATTCCTGCTTGCAGGCTATTTAGGTTTTGATCCTTTCGAGTTGTAATCAGATTGGAAAGGATTGGATTTTAATCCGAAAGGATAATATTGTTTTGTTTCTTTTTGTTCACCCCCCCCCAGCAGTGCTCAAATACGAAGGTGAAACCATACAACAAACTGCAGTTGTAGTCAGCTGCCTGCAGTTGTGTGAAGGAAGCTGTATTTCGAAGAAGCTGTTATGAGATGCAACTTTTATTAGGAAGTTATGAATTTACCTGCTTTTCTAGATAGAGAGTTTAAGAAAAAATACTTAGGAAGGCTGTAGGCCTTGTGTGGATGTGAGTAGGTTTTTGTGTTTAGTACTTGGTGCTATTTTGGAGGAAAGAAAGTGCTGATCTTGAGATTCTTCTGCTCCAAGATGTAGCTGTGATAGATGTTAACTGAACTGCAGGGTTGTTTTACATAGGCAAAGACTTTGTGCTTTTGTGGAGTTTTAGGCACTTTTGTAATGCATGCTTTGCATGCTTTCTTACTAGTTCTGGGGTTGTCTTCTTCACTGACAGAAAAGAATAAATTAGCAAGTAAAAATCAGTCGAAAATAATTGAAGCAGAACACGTGAAACTGGGTTGAAACTTCTTGTATGTTCTATAACTTCTGAAGAGTTCCCAAACTGAGCAGGATGCTGCTGCTTCAAGCGTGCTGAGTCCTTTGGTGTCTTGCTGGTGCACGGTACATGCTGTTGTACATTCACAATGGAGAGACAAACCTTCTCCGGGAAGCAGAGAGTGTTTTGTTTTGTCCTCATCAGGCTGGTGCTGCTTTCCATCCCATTGGGAATCGGCTGTAGCATCCTTCTGGCACTACAGTTTGTGTTTGAAGGTGATGTAAGTAGGTATGAGGACAGCGATGTCAGCAGCCTCAAACTGATAACATAATCCTAATAATTACCAGTCCAGAAACTGTTTGAACAAGAAGTTTTGCAGGAGGCCCTGTATCTAAGACCTTAGGAGCAGGCTGAGCTTGGGGAACCTGATGTTACTTCACACAACTGTCCTGTTCCAGGACATACCAGGTCTAGATTTTTGTATTAGACAGGGATTAGTTAACTCTTGCATTTGCTCAGCATATTCAAAGCAATCCACTGAGGAGTTGAAGAGTGGGTAGTCCTGGCTGTGGGGTGCATATAAATAGAAGCCCTGTATTTACATACAGCTGCTGTCTTTGACCTTAGGCAACCCAGCTTGTTTTGGTTGTTTAAATGTATGTAGGGTGCCTACAAATAATTCATAATGGAGTTGGAAGGTTTCAGTGACTGTTAACTGCAGGGAGTCCTCTGTCCCTGAAGACAGCTTGATGCTCTGTCAGAATGCACCTGGTATTTTTCAGTTGGATTTGCATAGATTGATCTTATATACCAAACTATCAAATTTAGTTAAAATAAAGGGGAGAGGGACACCGAAAAGCTGAAACAAACAAACCCCAAACCAACAACCAATCCGAAAATGGGTTGGTTGAGAAAAATATCACATAGTCATGGGCTCCATCAAGACTTTACTCTGGTATAGGATACAGCATTACAGCAGTTATTCTTTTCATTGCTATTAGGAAGTAAAGTTATTTCCTTTATAGAACTTACTCTTCCTAAAAATGACACAAAAAAATGCCCAGAGATATATGTTTGTGTCTGGGACATGGAGAGGAAATGCAGTCAAGGGGCAGTTGTGGAAGGTACTGGGAGGTCTGAGCATGGTGACTGTTGGTGGGTGAAGTTCAGCTGGGGTGGAACAAGCTCTTTGAACTGGTGCCAGGAAGGGAGCGTGCTGCCAGTGGAGGGAGGTGGGGGGGGCTTTCCATCCTTGAGAAAGACTTTGGCATCCTGAAATGTGCAAGTAGGAACCAGGCAGCTTTCAGGGAGGGTAATGGGTGAAATGTCCTTGTGCCGTTATCAGGTGCATTATAGTCTGTCTTTGGCAACACTGTGAACACTCTGCTTTCTTTGCCTATTAGCCATTCAGTTATTATCTAGCCTGCTTAAGAAGATGCTTTGATCTGTGCCTAGCAGGCATTTTTTGAAGGACAAAATTTCTGTCACCTCTCGTGACTTGTAGGTACTGTGTAACTCTGAGTGCAGTCACCCCTTGGTTTCACGTGCACTCTTGAGGCATTGGTTTAGTCACTGTTGACTCTTGGGTAGGGGTCACAAAATGATGCCATATCACAGAGAAATGAATCAAAGCAGAAAGGGACTGCTGTTTGGTCTGCAAGCCACCCTGCTACACAGGACCTTCTAGCTCTGACTGGGGGTGGATCTTTTCTTACTGCAGTTGGTTGCTCCGGAAGAAAGCAGGTGAGAGGAAGTTTAGCTTTCCCCATGTAAGTGAAGGTGCTCTTGTTCCCAGCCTCAACACAGATACAGCTGTACTTGGATGTATCTGAGGGTGAGTAGCAGACAAAGCAGAATATGGTTCCTCTTTTTGAGGGCTCGTAAGAGAAATAGAGGGCATCCTTTGGAAAAAAAACCAGTCCCCAAACCCAAACTATCCCAGCACTTGTCTGTGCAGACCCATAAAACTATTAACAGGAGAGATTCCGAGTTGGTGCCTCTCACTAAAAAGGGCCTTCTTACCGAGTTGTGAGGTGCCTTTGAACCAACCTTTAATTATGGAGTAAATTACTTTGCATGGAAGTTCTGTCACACCCTACAGTTGATAAAGAGTTGCAAAGCAGGCAGTCTGGCTTCTTGCTGCTCTGCTTGTGCATTCACCCAAGTACTTTGGCGTGCTCTGACATGAAATTGCACAGATTTGATGCTCTTTTCAGAAGATGAGTAGATTTGGATTGGCCTGAAATTTTAAGCATGGAGCTTATTTTGGATGTCGGCCATGACTTTCTCCTCTATTTGGTGATATCTCTGAATTAGATTGTAAAATGGTTTCATAACTAATGGCTGAATTAGTGCTATTCTGTTCAGTACTTGCCTCACAAGTTTGCCCTCTGTCTTAGACTTGAACTTGGTAGTTCTACTTTTGCTTTCATTTAGCAGGAAGATAATGGTAGACAGAAGTGATTTTGACTGGTCTTTCAGGGTGAGCAGGGGGTAGGACATAAAAAGGGAGGGATGAAAGCCTTTTGTTTGTTTTAATAGGCAGTTTCAGGACTTTTCTCTACCAAGACAGTACCTGCAGAACACGGGGCAGGACGCCTGAGGGTTGACTTAAGCTTTTTCTGATCCAGTGGTGGAAAACACTCACATGCTTTCTGGCTTACCCAATTACACAGCCAGAGAACAAGTTTAGGAGATGATAACATCAAGTGTGTAGACCTCCAAGTCTGGTGGTTTTTTTGCTACAGTGCTTGTTACTAGTGAGTTTTTGTAGAATCTTTTTGTTTTACCCTATTCTGGTTGTCATTTATCGTTCTGGTAATGCTCTGTGTTAGGCAGCAAATGGCTGTGGAGAGCCCATTCTTCACACATTTGGAGGCCTAATGTAACCTGCACACCTCTTGATCCTCAGCGTGGGACTAAAGCTGTTAATGGAATGGATTTGGGTATTTAAAGTAGGATTCCTGTTTTTTGGTCAGTTTGCTTTAGCTCAGAAGTTCTGGATTTTGTTTTCATCCTTAAATTTGAGCTGCATGGACCCTTAGCTGTGCTAAGAGAAGTTCTGTAAGTAGCTCAGAGCCTGTGATCCAAGAATCCAAACGTCCTATTTGAATTAGGGGGTGAGGGTTAACCAGGTTTTATAACTGTTCTTGGACCAGTTCCCAAGTTTCAGTGAAGCTTTATATGAAGTGTTCCATGCTAGAACTAATTTCTGTCCCAGAAGAGCAGGTAAATGCACTTTGTGCGCTGTTCTATGTGTTTTTTCCTTCTGGGTAATGATTACTCCAAGTACCACTGCCTTCTCCAGCACCTGCAAATAAGAAGTTTGGAGCAACTGATGCTTGTTGTGTTCTCTTTGTGTAAAAGAATAAAATATATTCCTGTAATAAGCTTACAATCTCTGTTCATGTTTGTGGCACACAAACCAGATGCTTCAATTTTATGCGGGTCTTCATGAAACACAAGGTAGTTATCCCAAAGAACAGTGAATTTTAGTGAGGAGCAAGATTTGTAGTGTGTTTTGGAGGCCTTGGTGCCACCAGACCTCATCAGAATAGCTGACTTTGCATTGCATAATGTGAAGCATTTGTCATGTAGCACCCTAAAACTGCTCTGTGCTTCATTTGCAGAAAACTGTTTGTGGGTGGCTTGGACTGGAGTACAACACAAGGTAAGTGATGGATATTCTACACTGGTTGAGCCAGGAAAACAATGTAGAGAGATGTAGCTCTTTAAAGACAAGACTGTGGTAGGAAGATTTCAATGAGATTCTGCAACTTTCTTCTGTTAATACAATTTTCTGCAGAGAGTTCAGATGGGTGTTAATCACTTGGGGGTTTCTATTTTCTCTCAGTGTTTGGAACTGAAGTTTTTGTTAGCTCAGATGATGACAATTTTTTATCATTGCATTACTACAGCACTATCCTTTTGTATGAGTGGAAATCATTACATACCATTTGCTTAGAGGAAATAAAATCTAATCCTTCTCAGAAGATGAGTTTTAATTTGTTTAGACATTTGCTTATCTCTGGTCTCATAACTGCAGACACAGCCTGGTTAAAGTTAATATCTGGGTCTGTTTAATATATGCTTTTGTTTTAACAGAAACTCTTCGTAGCTACTTCTCCCAGTATGGAGAAGTTGTAGACTGTGTCATAATGAAAGACAAAACAACAAACCAGTCTCGAGGATTTGGATTTGTCAAATTCAAAGATCCCAACTGTGTGGGAACAGTACTGGCCAGTAGACCTCACACGTTAGATGGCCGAAATGTAAGTTGCTTCTGTGTTCTGGGTTTGGTTCTGCTCCACACTGCTTCAAAGATGTGGTTTAAGTTCTGGTGGCTTGTTTGCAGATAGCGTAAAAGTTACCTGATTGCTGGGTTTAATTATTTATTGTAAGACAGCTTTAACTCAGTGATTTGTGTTACATTGTACAAGCGATGTATTGATGAGAGCTGTGATCTGAGGAGCTGGATCTCAGCAGTGCTGTGTTCAGCTGCCCTAAATGTAACTTTTAGAACAGTATTTTGCACGCTGAGATCTGACCAAACTGGAACTTCTTCCAGATTGATCCAAAGCCATGTACACCTAGGGGGATGCAACCTGAAAGGACACGACCGAAGGAAGGATGGGTAAGGAAAGATACTTGATATATCCTGCCTCTTTTCCAAGCTTTGGCTTACCTTCTAGCAGTTTGATTCAGTTCACTTGGATTATATCCATGTTATAAAATCAGGAGTCAGTATGCAGGCCTTGAGTATAAATTTGATTGCCAAAAAATGTCTTTTACTTAGATTTCCTTGGTGGGGCTCCAAGTACAGCAAAGTGTTAATGGGTTTGGGTGTGGTATTTTCTTAAGCTCTTAGAGTGCTTTTAGATCACTTCTTCAGATCTTGAAACAATTGTCTGGAAGTGCACTTGCAGGACTGATGCTCTTTTTCCAGCCTACTTCACACCCTGCAGGTTTATATGATTCATTAGAAAATGAGTAAATGGCCTCAGAACACAGTCCCTGGTTTTCTGATCTTCTGAAGAACAGAGACTGGGTTATAGCTGCAAACACTAAACGGCTTGAGCTCTGAACATGCAGTTGCTTCACTTTAGTGACTGGGAGACTTCAAGCCTGGAGATGACTTCCCCTCAACCTGCAAGTTCATGTTTCAGTATAAAATGCTACAAGTAGCCAACTTTATTGTCCTTCTGACTGATTTCTTTTCCTCCTTGATTTAGCAGAAAGGATCCAGGAGTGATAACAATAAATCAAATAAAATTTTTGTTGGTGGGATTCCTCATAACTGTGGCGAGACAGAGCTCAGGGAATACTTCAAGAAATTCGGAGTGGTGAGTCATTCAGCATGATGGTGGTTTGCAGTCGGTTGCAAGATTCTTTCCCTCCCCACTGCTTTTTCTCAGTTTTCATCAAGCTGTCAAATTGTGGGTTAATTTATACAAACTGCTCTAGGGACATACTGAAGCATTTGTAAATGTTCATCATCTTGAAATGTATCTTGCTGTTTGCCAAAATCTATTGCTCCGACATGTACTCATTACTCTGCTGCTTCTGTCTCCTCTTGTTTAAGCCTACCTGATGCTTTTATTTCATTTTGTTTCATGCAAAAAATGAGTTGAGTTGGTTTAAGATTTCTTTTTTCTCTTTTCAATAGATAACTTGAGGCCTAATGATTAAACTGGGGTTGGGGAGGGAGGGAAGGGGCACAGCAAGTACTTCATTGAGTTTGTCTAAGATCCTTCTCTTTGACTACGTGTACGGGTAGGTTTGCAGCCTCCTGCCAGTGTTTTGGTAACAGCAGTTGCTTTTAAGTCATCATCTGAAAACATTTGAGTTCTGCTGTCCAGAACCTCCATTCTAGGGACAAACTACTACTCATGTTACGCACTTGGTGTTAATTCAGTGACTAACCTCAGATTGAAATGACTTATATTCTGATCTTTTTCTTTCCTATTTAATTCTGATGTATCCCAACCCTCAACTGCCCCTTTAAGATGGTAAACTATTGAACTAAATGACGAAGTTCTGCTGTAAATAAGCTTTAGAAGCATAAAGATTGCCTGAGTTGAATTCAAGACTCTGCTGGTGAACGTGAACTTGCCATTTTCAAGTGGCATTTAATGTGTTCTCTTGATACTTCTTTTTAATCACCTTTCTCCAAGATCTCTTCTTAGTGGCAGCAAAGGATTTATTGGTTCTTTCTCAAGTGGCTCAGTTTATCAACAGTACTGTATTGAAAATTTGATTTAAGATCATTTGAAAAAGAAAAACCCAGGGCAATGGCTAACAACTGTTTCTTAGTTTGAAAGGCTGCAGTAAACTCAATAATTCAGAATGGGGGAGCATGTTCCACAGCTGTGGAGCGTAGTTTCTAAAGGCTCATCCTCACAGACTTTTGGCTTTCCAGTTCTGACCTCTGGATGGCTTGGGAGATACAGGGTTATGTTCCACCAAATGTAGAAGGCAACAGCCATTAAGTGTAAGTGCCTTTGAAAGTAAGTAGTAGAACTTTTAACAGTAGTGTAGAAACTGGAGAGTCTGTGTAGTATTCTTTAGAGTTCTCTTTGAAGACTTAGAGGCTCATACATGTTTCATGGCCACAGAGTTGTTTGGGCTTTTTTCCTAAGTTAAAATCACGCTGGTAACTGATCATCTGTAATTTGGGGAGGGGTGTGTGTAATGCTATTTAAAGCATCAGTTTATACTGTTACTCTGTGCCATATTGATATACAAGTAAGTAAATCAGAGAACCTGTGCAGATTCTTAAATGTGTCTGGAGTTAAAGCAGCTTCTCATGGTGAGAGTGAAAATGTTTAAAAATGGACAAAGTAATCTTTTAAGAAGCTACACTGATGAATAAAACCAGAAACCTGGGGGGGGGGGTTTATAGGCTGTAGTGTGGGTATAGACAGTGTGAAGACCTTAATGCCAGATTAAAATCTTAAGTGTGATGAGACCGTAAAGAGCCACAGTGTTACCAGCAGCTTTCTAGAATAGATGAACTCATGCTTTCCTTAAAATCCCATCAAGAGCAGCATTCCCCATTTGTCTGCACTGTGCTGGGACAGCCTGGTATGGATGATTACATCAAGCATTTAATTGTGCTTTGTGGATAGAGGGTGGGAAAGAAGCCTGTGGTAACTGTTTATAACACTCCCCTGGTAGCGCAGTTAGTAGAATTTGCCTTCTCTCTTCCAGGTCACTGAAGTTGTAATGATCTATGACGCAGAGAAACAGAGGCCCCGAGGTAAAGGCTGATCTAGTTTGTCCTTGAAATTTCTTCATACTCTCCTATAGTCAGATGGCAAACTATTTCACACCATCAGAAAAGGTAGCCTTTTTTTTTTTTTCATATGTTGCCTCAGGAAAAAGAATAATTCACTGGGCAAATTTCACTTCAAGTCTAAACTCTTCATCTACAGCTTAGTTGGTATCTGTGCATTTAAAGTCAGATGTTTCATGTTCATTTCTGAGGTTTTGGGTAGTTTTTTAGTTGAATGAAATTTGATTCTTGAGCCTCTCCTGTGGCTTAAGGTATTATTGGGGGGTGGGATGAGGGGAAGTGCAGGTTTTCCTCCTTTTCCACATGAAAGGTATGTTGATGTCTGTAATTGCATGGGGGGGGGATACTCTAGTTCAGAGTATTTCTGAACACCAGATTAGAACAGAATGCATCCATTATATGCTTTTTGTTTTGGTTAAATGGCTTCACTTCAAACTAAAGAAAACCACTCCCTAAACTACACCGAATAATTCTGAAATCTGTGTCTATATTTTGATTGGGGTGTATAATCCCTGTATTCTAAGACTGCTTTTTTAAGGGGGAAGAGGGGGGAGAGACAAAACCAACACCACAACCAAAAAAAACCCAAACCTAACAAAACCAACCAAAAAAAAAAAACCCACCAAAAACCCCCCCAAAAAACCCCAACAAAACCTGAGAATTTAATCAACTTGGTAACCTTTGGTCAAAATACGAAGCAAGATTCATATCATTCACCTTCCATTGCATCTGTCATCGGTTGGACAATGAAGAGGCAATATTTTAAATCTGTGAAGCTTAGTTGCACTGACCACCTTGTAGCATGTTCTACATGCTAGAGAATAGTTTGCCATCTGAACTTGCATTTCTCTTCTGACTCATTATTACGAAATATATTCTTCACTTCATATTTATTAAGCTGTTAAGTCTTAGTTTTATTTTTAATTTAGACATCCTTAGTGACATATTTAAGTGTTTCATAGTAAAGTATGGTAATGTTAAGTAAGTTATTTTGTTTTCTTTTCTCTCTGTGAATTGTTTGACTGTGATTAACGATATCTCTTTAGATTTCCTCTCTCTAGGTGATAATTTATCACAGAGGTACAGGCCAGTTCCACAGTCAGAGGAGGGACGGGCTTTGTCTTTTATTGGAGTGTAAACGAAGTTTCAATATATTTGTTTTTTTGTTTTCTTGCTTTAGCTACCTTAATCTTCTTTGAACAGATACCTTTCATTTACACAGAACATACATTCATCTATTCAAGCGCTCTAGAACATCTGGTTTTAGAGGAGGCAGTGAAGACAAAGATGCAGGCATCTGAATATAAGTTATGGCTGCAGTTCTGCAATATTTAAGTAACTATTGTATCATCTCAATCTTTGTCATATTTAATCCCAGCTTTGCAGCCTCTGAGCAAAAGGTACTAAAACATCACACCTCATCTGGATTAATCCTCATCTGAATGGCATTTGTGCTTAAAGCTATGCTAAACCAAACCAAAAGGTTTTGGGTCCAGTTAGTAGGTGGTAGCTTAAAGCAGAAGTGACAGATGAGGGCAGGTTTGGAAGCCTGTCTGTCTCCATCCTGGGTGCAGCTGTACTGCCAGGTACATTCTTCCTTGATTCAGCTGATTTCTGAAACACTGTTCTTGAATCCTGTTGCTCTGGCTTTCATTTTTGTGCTTTTACATTCTTTCATGTAGTGTGGCAACTAACTGTCATCTGCAAAAATGGCCTTGTTAGTCCCTGGGGGTGTGCTGGGAACAACTCATTGTATTTGGTACTCCTGGTCATGCATCCCAGAGCACATTTTCTCTTGCCTCCTCTTTCTGATCTGTGTTCTGTTGCATAAAGTGCTGCTCGGTCTCTGCACTTTTCCTTTTACAATGATACCTGAGTAAGTATGTATTTATAAAATTTAAAAGGCTGATTCACTGCCATCTTCTACTTGCACCACTCTGCACTTTGCCTTCTTCCATTACCTATCCTTGCACTTTGAACTGCGTTTGGTGGTAGGAAGAGTGGAAAATCATCTGTGATACTGATCCCTGTAGCATTCATTTACCCTCAGCTTCTCACAACAGCACTGGGAACCAGATTCTTGGTTAGTGTCAGAGCTGTGGCTTTGCCCGTGAGGAGCCAGGCGTGTCTCAAGTCTTTGCTTACTCACTACTTCCGTTAGCTCTCCCGCAAGCAGTGCTTTCATGAGAACTCTCAGTCCCAAGTAGAAGCACAGGAGCCTCATTGCATCTTAAAAGAAACTGTGGCTTTGTTGCAATCTCTACTCCTCAAGCTTTCAATTCTTGGCTAAACCAACGGCTGTGAAGTAAGTGACAGGTTCTTGCTGTGTTTGTTCTCTTCTTCCCCTTGGCTGCAAACCAGTGGCATTGCTCTGGTCTATAATCCACTCAGATTCCTGCTATTAGTTTCTCTAGTCTTCAATCAAGTCCTGTCCTTCCAAAAATAAAGCTACTGGATGTTAGACTTCTTCACTTTGATAGTATTTAAAATTGCATTGTTGGAATTCTGCTGTGTATTGTACTGATTTCTTCACTGTTCCTTATCTTGTGGGGTTTGACCCTTCTAAATCTTTTGGTTTTCTTTACTGACTTCCTCAGTGAACCCTTATTCTCTTTTTATTCTTTTTCCCTTCCTTCTCCCCCTTCATGCCCTGTCTCCATCCCACAATTTATTCCCCTCCTTCAGTCTTACTGGAATCAAGTTAAATGAGCAACCTTCCTATGCAGCTGCTATCCATCATTTTCCTTTCCATGTCTTTTTAGATAAAGGCTGTAATATTAAATGTGTGATTTAAATACAAATACTTTTCTTTTGGCTCTAATACTTTAGGTTTTTAGTTAACCTCAGACAAATATATTGTGATGAAATGCTGCTCTCAATTTTGAGGCTGCTTTCATCACAGGTCAACAAAACTTCGTTTATACTGCCAGTCTCTTGTGTGTGGGAAATGCTAAGTTTTATCCTTTTTATTTTATTTTAGTGATGTCTTTTGCTCTTGTTGCTGACAGCAGAATTTGACCTGCTGGAATCTATTTTGGCCTGTATCTTTGTGTATTTTTATATATATATATATATATAAACTTTCTCTACAATAGGCCTCTTTGGGCTTACCCAACCCAGTTGGATAAGCTCAGAGAGACACTAACTGTTATAGATACTGTATTTCTGTTTAACGCTTTAGAGCAATATATGGCTGCTGTCAGCACTAGCTGCAAAGCAAAATGCAAACCAAGGGGGAAATCTTGGGTTTCAGAAAAGCAGAAATGCATCCATGTTCCATATGCTTTTGATGCTGCACCTCGTTTTTCTTTCTAATTTTTATTGCTCTACCCTTAGCTAATCTGAAGACTGGCACAGTTTATGTACTGCATGTTTCTTCCCTTTCCTGGGGTTGGTTGTTACCAGCAGCAAGTGGTTGATGGCATGAACCAGCCTCTTGTGTTCTGTGAAATTAACCACTATTTTGCCACTCTCTCGGCAGTATCAGCAGCTACAACCTAAGTGCAGTGGTTCTCAAAGTGTGCCTTCAAAAAGAGATTTAGTCCCGGGGCTTTGCCTCTTCCCCAGCATCTTCTGCAGGCATCAGATGTTCCCCTGGGACCTAAGCCACTGGATTTGGCTTAGCTGCCGCCGTCAGGGGCTATGGTCAGATGAAAGGGTATGTGAGCCCCCTTTGGGGATCTGGAGCGGTTGGTAGCAGTGCTTTAGGCAAAAAGAGGGACTGAAAAGGGTTGCTTTATTTTTATTTATTTATTTTTCCAAGAGAAAAGCAGCAGGAAATAGGAGAAATGCAATAGATTAAAGGATGCGATTGCAAGTACCACGTTCTTTATAAGCAGCGCTTCTTCAGTTGGCAGGGGGGTGTGTTTGGAAGGTTTGATGTCTATTACATGCTTTTTTCTAAGGTGTGGAAAACTTGAGAACCTCTGCTCTAGGTTGTTAGTTTCTGAAGCTTCTCATTCATCCATGGAGTGGTAAAATTTTTCATGCTTTAACAGCTACATTTCAAAAACAACTTTATTATTTTTAACAGAAAATACTCCCTAACCAGAAGTTGGGATAAGGGATGGGAGGAAGTTGCTTTGCAGCTTTGGGAAACAGGGCCAGAATAGGTATTCCTTGGGAACCTAGTGTGAATCAAAGATAAGAGCAGCGAAGTTGCTTGACTGGAATCTGCTGTCACACAAGTTTGGTTTTAATCATGTGGCACAGTTATATTTATGACTATATTCACACTTCTTTCCCCTCCTGGTAGGCGGGCTCAGGAGTAAAATCAAACTCAAAGATAGTGACCAAGCTCAGTTGAAGTTGCATGTGTGAAAGCAGGCTGAGGCATTAAAAATTGCCTGATCACAGGAAGTATCCATTGCAATTTTCTCAGATTGACTTTTTTTTTTGACAATTTAACACAAGTCTGTTATCTGAAACCCCTGCTTGAACCCTTGGTCCGCCCCTAATACTGTTCATCATCCTGTTTTGTGTCACAACACCCTGCTACCTTGATTCACTCTTCGTCGTTGGCTAGGTTTTGGATTTATTACTTTCGAGGACGAACAATCAGTGGACCAGGCTGTCAACATGCATTTTCACGACATCATGGGCAAAAAAGTGTGTAGTTGTAGTTTTATTTTACCTTAAGAAAGAACCAAGTCTTGGGCAACTAGCAATTTCACTGGTGAATAAAACTTAGTCATGGATTCAGTTAGGCGGGAGAGCATGTAAGTCCAAATCAGAGGCATTGCCCACAAAGGTGGGGGAAGATCATCCCCTAGGAGAGGCAGATCTTGAGAGCCAAAGAGCTTAGGTTGTGGGCTGTTGTGGTTGGGGTAAGGCCTTGTGCTTACAGACCTGGGGGGTTGCTCTGGCTGAGCATAGCTCACATTGGAATGAGTTGCTGGTGACTGCCTCTGGTTTGAGCACTGCTTAGATGCAAGGAGAGAAGTTAGTTGTTTCCACCTGCTTGAAAATCAGAATCCCAATGAAATCTGAGTTGTTCAAGGCTTGGTTTAAGATACCACTCCTTCAGATGTGTATTTGATGCTCAAATTTTGAGGTGGTGTGAGACAATGTACTTTATACAATCTTAAACGTAAAAGAAAAGAGGAAGAAAAACATCATGAAGGATTGGTTTTTTACAAAAAAATTGGGTCACTTACTGTGAAACTTTGATACAAACCCACGTACTCTATGTAGTATTTAACCACAATGCAGTTAAGTGACCTCTGGTTGTTTCATCTTCATACTGTGTTGTCAGGATGTTGGCTAGAGAGGAATTTTTTAGGCTTGCTTTGATGTTATTCAACGAGGAACATGCTTGGACCTGTGGAAAAAAAAGAAAAGCAGAGTAAATTGGTGCAGGAGACACAGGTTTTCTAGAGAAAAAAATAACTTCTTAAGCTAAAAGTAACAGCAGGAAATTCTGGTGAACTTTAAAGTCCGTTACAGCATATCCACAGTTTTTAAAGCCAGTGTTAAAACTGCTGACTGCAGAGGGCATAGATTTCAAGGAGACACATGAACACTGTTGCTTTCCTTAAATTATTGCACTGTGTAGTTTTCCATTGTCTTTTAAAGTCTTGTCTGTGTGCTGATAGTCCATAATTTATGTAGCCAGCAAGGGGTACATTCTTGCCCATCAGTGAAATTACGATTCATCAGTAGTATATAATGCTTTTTATTTCTATGAATTTGTTTTGGGGTTAAGAGGTGGGCTGATTTCCTGGTAATGGAAGTGAAAAAAATATGCTTGTGTAATTACTAGTGTTTCCTCTTGTTGAGCCCTCCCATTTGTGAGCAGGTGCACTGACAATGCTAGAGTTACGTTGGTTTGTGTAAGAATTAACCTGTATCCTTGCACATTCAGATCTTCCCTTGGAATTGCCTTAAGCTTATACCAACCACTTAAATGAGTGGTGCTATCACAAAGCTGCATGATGTAGATGTAGAGAGGAACAAAGGAGAGAGAGTACCTCTGCTGGAATGGTTCTGGGAGTGGATGGAGAACCCTGTGTGAGCCTACAGAGTGTCAGCTTTTACACTGTGGCTTGCAGCATCTGTCAGTGCTAATTCAGAGTTCCCCACTGTTTCCCAAACAATCTCAGAACCAAAAGGAAAGAATCTCTTTCCTGTCCTCTTTTTTTCCTTTCAATGACATAAAGAACAGAACCCTGCAGTGTTACACAGTGGTTTCTCAGCCAGGAGCAACAGAGATGCCTCATTTGTGGGTGCAAACTGGACTTTAGGTAGAATTTTAACCTCGCTTCGAAGAATATTGCACAGGGATTTTTTTTTCAGTCCTCGGTTTGGCAGTTCACCCCTTCCAAATGTGCACTGAAAAATGAATGGACTGCTTCTACATAGATTAATGAACTCCAAATATTCTGCTCTCCTTCGCTGGCAAATAATGCCTGCTTTAAAAATGGTATCTTTGTGGTAATTATAAAGGTATTGCTGAAATGAATCCATATGTCGTTGAAAGGGAAAAAAAAAAAAGAAATTAAAATTTCAAGAAGAACTTGCTTTTGTAAGCAATAACTGAATTCCCTCGAGGCAAATGTGTTAAGACTCATTAATTTGAGTCCTTTGAAAAATTCCCTTGGATCCTCTCTGGAAGGGCCTTCAGCTGACTGAGATTTGGTTAATGTCATGTCTAATGTCCTTGGGGCATCTGCAGTGGGGTGGGGGCGGGGGGCTTTGTCCTTGCCTTGTGCCTGTTTCCTGTTTGTTCTCTGACATGAATGGGGTTTAAGACATGGCAGGAAGAATTCTGAATACTTTCTTTTCCATACGACTCAGGCCCATTGATGATTGAGATTTATTTTCTTTGTACTCTGGCATCCATTAAAATTAATCATAAAATAAAAAAAGCCTTGAATTCAGCACGCAGGAATGCTGAGAGTGTTTCATTAAATCAGAAACTGGGATTTTTTTTTTTGAGAGAGAGAGAGGTTTATATTGAGTACGCAGCTTATTTTAAGTAGGTCAAATGCACTTATTCCATGGCTTGGAACACTAGGACATTTTATCTTTGACTAAAATAAGTTAAGCATTGTGGCTTGCTCATTTGAAAAACAGGAGGGCTTTTGTCACTGACTTAACACAGTATGAAGATTTGCTTCTTATTGACTCAACTGTCCATTTTTATTACTTGCATGTTTGTTTACTTTTTTGTTAGATGTAATGTAAGATTCTCTTATCACATCCATTCCCTCTGACATTGTTTGAGTTAATTGAGATTCTTTAAGCGTTAGCCTGGGGAAGGTAAGTCTTTATCTTCCATTAGACATTTAAATAAAATCTTTAAGTTTTTAAAACAAAACAAACCAAAACCACAACAACAACAAAAAAAAAAAAGAAAAAAAAAGAAAAAAAAAAGAAAACCACCAAAAACCAACGAAACTGAACCCAAACCAACCAATCAAATGTGTGTTTCTCAGGTATGAGCAGAGCTGAAATTGTAGTTAGGTGGGGTGGGTTTAAACTGTAACTTCCAAACGAACCCCAAACATGTTGGAATGATTAAAGCATTAGTACCCTTTTTCAGAGCGTCCTCTTTACTCAAAGTTGGTTTGTTGTTTTTTTTTGGCTGAAAATGTCATCTTTGTAACTCCTGCCTCAAGTGATGAATTAGTCCATATATAATGTAAAAGATCATGCCTTTTTTAAGTGAAGAGCCGTTGTAAGAGGGTACTGCTGTTTTAAGATTAAAGCAAATGAATACTGTACTATGATGAAACAGAAGTGATTTGTAGGATGTGTTTTTCTGAAGACCTCAATAGTAGAACTTGTAATGTCTTACCATCATATATATTGTACCTGAGAAACATTTTAAATTACTGGCCTTAAGTTTAATAATTAAGTATTTAGACATAAGTCATAAGATGCTAAGTGTAGTCTTAAGTGTAACTAAGGGTGTGTGTGAAGGGAAGGGGGGTATATATTAACCTGTGCCATCTCTCCTAAGTGGTGACTCTGTTTGTTTAGGTGGAGGTGAAACGTGCAGAACCTCGTGATAGCAAAAGCCAAACTCCAGGCCCCCCCGGCACCAGTCAGTGGGGAAGCAGGATCATGCCAAGTGCTGCCAATGGCTGGGCAGGGCAGCCTCCTCCAACCTGGCAACAGGGTTATGGCCCTCAAGGTACTGCTTTACTCATCTCGGCATCACTGTTGCAAGAATCTTTCCTTTACAGCTTACTGACAGTTTGGGTTTCTGGCAAATGATGGTATTCCCAGGCTTATCACTGTGTTGGCTCTGCTGGGTTCCTGTCAGCACAACTAAAATTCCACACATCGGTCTTTCCCAGGTGTGCTGAGATTGTTCCTTCACTCCTTTTCCAAAAACACTTGGTTATGTAGGGCAGAAGCATGTGTCTTAGGCAGTACTTCACCTCTGCTGTTTGATTCTGCCTCTCCCCAGGTGGAATGGCCATGGTTTTGGGTAATGTGGAGAAGGTATTGAGAAAGGTCAGCAGCTCACCTTGTGACTCCAGCTTGGGCCTTGCCTCAGACCCCTGCAAAAATCCAGGTTTTCAAGGTTTAGGCAGTTTCAAAGGAAGTGATAAGTAAAATTTGAAAGGGAAAAGAGAAAAAACAGATGGTCTTGTATTTTGGATTTTATTGCTTAATGTATCTTGGAACAATAACAAGCAGCCATGGGGCTGGTAGTGCCGCAGGGGAGCACTTACTGCCTAGAATCTTTGTGATTTAGCTTGAACCCTTCAGGACTAATAGGAGCAGCCATGTGGTTTGGGCTTGATGGCTTTAAACCTCCCCCCCACCAAGATTTTGAAGACAGGATATACTGAGTTCATCCAAAGACAGTTTTGATAACTTATGGAGAATTCCAGCGGTATAATTGAGTTGCATTTGACAGAACAGGATTTGCTTGCTCTATGAGAAACTTTCACCTGGGGGGCTAAAGGGAGTGTCACTACTTCATCTCTTTCTAGAATAGATGGTACCTCAGTGGAGGGATTACTTGTTTCCCCGTGGTGCTTATTAACTTGAAAGCTGCAGCTGAGGCTTTGACATTCACACAGATGTGCTAATCTGCAACTGTGCAAATTGACAAACTAGATTATTTTCAATGCAGTTATTGTAGAGAAGATGATACCTGATCTACTGGGAAGATTACCTTGAAACAAATGCTTTATCTTTCAGTCTTAGTGTGGGGATAAATGCAGAAGGTGGTGTTTTTATGGTTCAGTACCTTCAGAAATAACTAGAATAAACCTGGGAGTGTACTAAAACCACTTGGATGAGTAGTCTGCTGTGATCCTCAGTGGTATTGTTCTTTATACTAGTACAGTTACCTGCACTTGGTGTGCTTGCAGCTCTTGAATGCTTCATCTGATTGGAGGCTGGGGATTCCTGTCTCCTCTGTGCATTATCTGCTGAATGATTCACAGTCTTTTCAGAATTGCATATGCAGAAATAGTCCTGGACTATTTCTTGGACCATAAAAATAGAACTGTAAGGGACTCTCGAGGATCTCCCCCCAGTCTATTCCAGGGCCCTGAGCAAGATCAGCTTTCTTTTAAGTCATTCCTCTTTCATAGTACACAGCTTCAGTGCACACTGTTTTTGTTCTGTTTTAGGGATGTGGGTGCCAGCTGGACAGGCAATTGGTAAGTACATTACATGGGACCAACTGTAAAAAGAAAGAGATTCTACTGAGTGAGGGTGCAGTTTCTTTAAGAATTCACAGTGATTTGTGGATTTCTGTAGTATTTAACCTACATTTAAAAGCTTGATTGAATTTGTCCTGAAAGAACAAAGAAGATAATGTGTTCTTAAAAAATGAGTAATGGGAGCTGACATACATCCTGCTCTTGCCAGCCACACTAATTTGTTATAAAGGAATTACTTTCTAAATGGCAAATATTTACAGTAGGGATACTTGGAGGACAAACATTTCCCAAAATAAGAATTCATAGAAGGACCGAGACCATGTCTGAAATCTGTCAAACAGCTTTACCCCGTCTAGAGAATGCTGGCTTAAGCAGCAGCTCTGTGTTATTAAGCTGCTTTAGTTCTTGGTTTCTCTTCATTTTCTAGGTGGATATGGACCACCTCCTCCAGGAAGAGGAGCTCCTCCACCACCACCACCATTTACCTCATACATAGTCTCTACACCTCCTGGAGGATTTCCACCTCCACAAGGATTTCCACAGGGCTATGGCACCCCTCCACCATTTAGTAAGTGACCTACAGGAGTTGCTCATCGTTCTCTGGACTTAGATTTTGCACCCTACATTTCATTAATCCTCAAATATTTTGCCTATATCTTGTATTTCGGAGCTATAATTAAATACTGACTATTTTTGTCAGTGACTTGGGTTACTTTTTACTTGGACTCAGTGATCATCTATGTTCTCAAGCTTAAAACTGTGTTGCTAAATGAATTTAGATTGATTCTGTACTCCTATTACAACATCAAAGAGAGAAGTTAGAAATTACTGCATGGTGACCTGGTAGAGACACAGGCTGGATGTTTTGGATGAGCTTAGGGAATTAAGGTCACAAGTGGCATTGGAAATATAAATAGGATTTTAGCACCTACCCCTCAGGCCACCTCTTGAAAAGTGTATTCAAAAGCCAGGCTTAAAATAAGGTGATGGAAAATAGCACCCAGTTATCCAGAGTTACTTATTCTGCTATGAACCATTTGCTTGGGATACCTTGGTTTTCCTCCTATATTCTGGAATAATATGCCTACCTCTTCATGTTTCTTAATGTGCATCTGAGTGTGCAGACTTTGGGCCCTAGTTCTCCTTTGTTGCTTTCTCTTGCTGATTGCTGCTGAGGCCACAGTCTTCCTTTGGGGTGAGGTTTTTCATGTCAGAAGGTGTATCATTGGATCTTTTAGCCACAGTGTTTGCCAGAGTGTGGGAGTGAATTGCTGCATGGCTCACAGTAGGTAACAGACACTTTGGTTTTAAGACTTGTGCTCTTAAAAAATAATGTATCATACTCTAAAGGCAGTTGAGAAGTCGAGGTGCTGTTCACCTGTTTCACATGCATTGTGCTGTCCTTGCCTTTCAGGTTTTGGTTATGGTGCTCCACCTCCTCCACCTGACCAGTTTGCCCCACCTGGAGTACCCCCTCCACCTGCCACTCCAGGAGCAGCACCACTAGCTTTTCCACCACCACCACCACCATCTCAGGCAACTCAGGACATGAGCAAACCCCCAACTGCTCCACCAGAATTCCCTTATAGTCAGTTTGGTAAGTAACTGCATGGAAAGTAAACTCAGTTTCATCTTCCTCCCCTTCCTGCTTTTTTGGGTTTTTTTTTAATACTTGTGCAGAAAACCAGTGTTCAGAAACAGTTTGCTACCAGGCACTTCAGGACACGAATGCCAGCCACCAGCTCTCAAGAGATCTTTAAATCATGCAGTATTCTAGGCAGAGGGTATTTTCTTAATCCACTCTAAAACATTGCTTGTATGCTGTGAAATAGTCTTCAGAGACTAGAGCACTGCTAGGCTAGGTTGCTGATTTGCACTCTCCCTGAATCTGTAGTGAAAACTTTTTGTCTCCAAAAACATCCCAGAGCTTGCAGTAGTGTTTTTTGTGTAACTGACTTTGATCAGATTAGAGAATAGTCTTCAAGAGTAAGGACAGCAGCAAGAGGCAAACAGTGCAGGATATCAGAATCCAAGCTGCAGGCCTTTTTATTTCTTCCCCCATTCCTTTCCTGTCTAGCTCAAGTTATAGTTCTGTCAGAAGCGTGTGAAGCTTCACTGTTCTACGTGGAGAACTGTTTCAGAGAGCCACTGGAAGACATTGGTGTAACAGTGGTACTACCAAAGCCAAACTAAAATTGCTGGACAAACACTTGTGCTCCTGAGTACAATACCTGCTCCTCTATGTGGATGCTGAGAGGGAGTTCTTGCCTTCTTTCAGCCCTGGTTTTGAGGAGTGCTCTCCGAAGAGCTGTTTGTACCATACTGCTTTATAATACTATTTTTGAAGGGGTTGTAATTTGTCATTTTTTACTTCAGGTGAACTTCTTGCATGCAATAGGCCGTGCATTAAGACTGTTCTCTACTTGAACATTGTTCTCCATGGGTGTTAGTTTGCCTGCTTCCTTTGAAGTGCCTGCAGAAACTGTTAGGAAATGAACACTTCAGAGAGTTATTTAAAAGTACACTATACAAAGTTCCAAAAATGTGAAACAGACTGAAGGAAGATGAGCCTCTCATGTGTTTGTAAAGCAAGCAGTATGTTCCTGTCCGTGAACTTGAAATGGTTTTCAATTTGTTTGTTACACACATGGCTGCTTTCATAGACAGCTTTGCCCTTGTGATTCAAGAGGAAGTTTCTCTTGTCTTGCCAGAACTTGTCTCTTTGCAGACTCTTTTTTGAAGGGGAGTGGGCCCTCCTAAATAAAGTATGAGTCATGCACAGGATTGAGAGTGGGAAGCCAATATTTGTGATGTACTAGGAGTTAAGAAGGAATCTGGTTTACAGCCTTGTGGAAAAACTGGGAGGGGGGGTGATTCTGGTATTTGGTGTATATGGTACCACTTGTCTCTTGTGTGTTCTTAGGAAGCCTCTTTGCCAGGGAAATACTTGAGGTGTTCTTTAGCCTCCTAAGAGGGGTGGATATGGAGGGAGGAGGGAGGAAGAGGTGTGTAGTACTGCATTCTGAGGAGGAGGGCTGAGAATGTTAGTTGTTTAAACCACAACTGCAGTTGAGTCTTTTTACCTCCAGTGCTTTTCTAGGCTGAAAGCTGTGGTGAGTACAAGGGATAGATGTACTTAATATGCTGCAGTACCCATAGAGTCATCCACCTGTTCATAAAGCTATGTATAAAACCTGTTGACCTTTTTAAAGAGCTTCAGCACTTCCTGGGATTGCAGATTTGTTATGACCGTTGGCAGGGTAGTTGATCTGCATGTATGTACATAAATGCATAGAGCTTATGGGCTTTAAAGGGGCACTGAGCTATCTAATCCCTATGGCATTTTAAGTTTTGTCCTGGCGTGACAGCATCTTAAATGCTGCTACGTTTACAGCTAGGATGAATGTAAGCACTAGTACATGAAACACTAACATGAGGGTGTCTCCCTCACCCTGAACAATTATCTCTGTACAGGGCTCTCTTGGGGTTCGTCACCCTGGTCTCCTCATTTCTTACTAGGGCTGGGTACCTATTCTCAAGACCCTTCAGGCTACGCGCCAATACTTTGTTTACACTCTTATGGTCAGGCTGAGCAGTGAGGAGCCATAGGTAGGTGGTGCCTATTTACAACCAATGCTCTTGATATATCTATCTGCCTTTGGGAAATTAACTTGTGTTTCTTACAGGGTCTCTTTTAAGAGGGTGGGAGGGAATGAAGTGGCTCAAACGTTTACTCTTGGGAGTAAGGGCAGCACAGTCCTTGCTGTTCATGAGCTGGCTGAAGTGAAAGCTCCTGACTGAAGCAAGACTGAGGCTGCTGTTGGCTCCCCAGGCTGCTGCATTGGAGAGGCTTTATGCTGTGTAACGGAACTGAGCTTGGGTTCTCGAGCAAAAGCCATACTGGTGAGCACAGCTTTCTTGAAGAGCGAAGGTGCTGGTGCAAGCTGAGATTCCTGGTGCAGCAGGAATGAAAAAAGCAGGGGGAAGACGAGATGTACTGAAATGTCTGGCTGTTCAGGTTTATGCTGGAGGTTTTCTTTGTGATAAACAAATTGAGAACTGAGGTTTCCAACACTTAATGCTGTAACACTGCAGTGTACAGTGAGAACGACTTGATTTCTTTTTCCTCTTCCTACCCTGAGCCTCAGCCTTTGGCAAACAATTAAACTGTATTTTTGGTTGCCTGCTTATCTCTGTCTGAAAAAATGACTGGATTAGCAGTTTGAGCTAATAGGAGCTTGTGATAGATGTGCTTTTAATGCTCATTAGTGGCAATAAGTCCTGAGAGACAGGCAGAGCTTGAAATTGAAATAGTGAAGACATACAAAGAGATTTGATTTTGGATTAAGAGAGCTAAACCTGCTTTTAAGCCTGCATAGAGAGAAACAGAACTGCAGAAATGTACTTGGTGATTAGGATTTGTAAAGTCATCTTCCATAGCAGAGGCTTGAACTGATGCCACTGTTATGATTAAGAGTCATATTTAATTACGGGAACACTTATTAAGTTTCTCAGTGTCCTTAATTTACATCAAGTAGTCTTTCTTACTGGCAGCAAGAATTGCAGCAAGTCTTTTGTCTTCACTTGTTCTCTCTGTCCCCATATTCTGCTTAGTCTAAGCGTGGTTGGAATCAGGACTTTGCATGGATTATGTTGCAGAGCAGTGGTTGCAGCCTCACTCAGTGGCAGAAGGACAGTGTGGCCCGAGAAGTGTTTCCCCCCAGGAAGAACAGGATAAATGTTTAACTTATGGCACACATTAACCTAAACTTTAGTTGAGACGCAGTACCTGTTCAGGTTTAAAACTAACTGAACTCAGATGCAGTTGGTGGTGTGGGGGATACGGGAGAAGGGCTGTGTAGTGGGTTAGTGATTGCTGCTTCTCTTAGTTGGGTTGGGAGTATTTGCCACCATCTGCAGTAGCTGTAAGGTGTCAGGTTTTGCAATGGAGCTTTGTTTCTTGAACGTGCAGCACACACCCTCCAGCCCACCCGAACACTGGCTTTTGAGGGAAGGGTGTTAGTTATTCCTGCAGACAGCTTTTGACCAAGGGCTCCATTATAAAGTGTATAATGGGGGGAGTAGTTGCAACCTTCTGGATCCCACTTTTCCAGCTTTGATACCTCACATTTCAGTTTACATTTTCTGAATTAAGTATTTCTTGAATGAGAGAGTGGTTAGTGGCTAGTTAATGAAAATAAATACTCCTGCAGCAGGACTCTGTTTTTGAAAGGGCCTTTAAGATTGTCTTCTCCAGTGTGTCTCTTCAGCAGTAAAGCTTATTGCCTGTCCAGGAAAGATGGTGAAGCTGAGTGTACAAAGCCAGAATCTAACTGAGGTGCTGCAGGTACAATAGGTTTCAGGAAGAACTTCCTTGCCATACCTTCACATGTGCTGAACCTGACAGTACTAGTTTTTTAGGCAATTAAAAACCCAACCCAAACCAAAATACAAGTATTGAGAATGAGCTGACAGCAACCTTGCAAGCCGCTTCAAGCTTTCGAACAGCCAAAACACGATCCTTGAGCTGGGCAGGATTACCTCAGAAGTGAAAACGACCATTTCTGCATACCTGTTCACTTCTGCTTTTTGCCTGTTTCTTCTGTAGAGAAGATAAATAATGGCAAGAACTGAGAGCAGCTGCTTACTGTAATGTTAGAGGTATATGAGGCCGTGCGTGGGGATTGGGTGGGATCAAGTCCTGGATTTGCACCTCTGCTCTTGTGTGTGTGTGTGTGTGTGTGTATGGATGAGGCTGGAAGCTGACTCTGCTGCCTCTTTCCCTTCTCTCCCCAGGGTATGGACAAGACTTGAGTGGGTTTGGACAAGGCTTCTCTGATCCCAGCCAGCAACCCCCTCCCTACGGAGGCCCCTCAGTTCAACCATCAAGTGGCCCACCTGCAGGAGGAAGTGGTTTTGGACGAGGACAGAACCATAACGTGCAAGGATTTCATCCCTACAGGCGCTAGCATGGGCTGGCAGTCAGGGAATTCTGTCCGCACTGGGATGTCTGGTACCAGCTGAAACCCGGGAATCCCAGACTTCTGAACTTGTGACAATCACATACTTGATGGAAGAAAAACCTAACGACATATTTTTTTGGGGGGTGGGGGAAGGTGGCTTCTGACGGCAAAGCTGTGGGTGTTTGGACTGCAGTTTTTAAACATTTTCCTTTCTCTAACCCATCAGCACAAATAAAGAAAACGTCACTGGTTCAAACTACAGGGTTTTAAAAATGTCTTCAGCTTTAATTCAAAACTTCAGGTTTCTTTTTGTTTCTTTTTTTATTTCTTTTTATTTCCTTCTTTTTTTTTTTTTTTTGGAAATTATTTTTCCTGAGCCTTTGTTTTACCGTATATTGTAAACTTTTATGTTTAAGAGAAAAAAAAAATATATGCATTTACAGATTGTGAAATTTTTAAGAGAAATTTTCTACTATGTATGCTGGCTTATTTTTTAATTTAAAACAGGGTTTCCGTTAGCACTGTTGGAAGTGAGGGTAAGCTGCAACCCCCTTACTCCTAACATGAGCAGTGGGGCAGATGGTTCCGAAACTCTGGGAGTTAAAAGAAATCTACTGAGTGTATTTTGCTGTTGTTACCTGATGGTATAGAGCTGGTAACAAGGCAGGTGCAGACTTGCTGACGCACAGAGTCACTTAGGAAGCGCAGTGTTAGATCTGTGCTTCAAACGCTTTCCAATCCTCTGTGGATTTCATTAGGGGTTAACGGAGGCCTTGTTAAGATGTAGATTTCCCTCAGGCAAAAGGTTTAGGTGCATTTTGCACTAACCAGTGATTACCCCTGGTTTGAATAAAGAGAAGTACATTTGGATTAGAAACGCAAGCCTGTCTCCATTTTATTTTTATTTTTTTTTTCTCCTCTTTTGACAAAAAAGTTGCATGTGAATTTTGTGTTTTCGTGAGGAAATCAATTGGCAGCCTTGGAAAATCACGTTTTAACAGCGCGAAGGCTTAGGCTGTGCCTCAGTGGACTGTGAACTGCTGGTGGTGGAGCTCAGGCAGCAGCAGCTCTCGTCCTGCCCTCGTCAAGAAAGCCCCCACTGGATGTGCATCTAGAGGCTGAAGCTGCTGCTGGCTCGGACCTGGAGTGGACCTGAGGTGCTGAAAGGCTCTTGCATTGCATCTCAGCTGGCCACTGTGCTGGGCAACTCGTGCTGCTCTTCCTCTGACCTTGATGCTTCAAAGCACTGGGAGTAAAACAGGTTTGTATTTTCTGTGTCTTCTAGAATACTGCTCCAGTGCTTGTCTTGTGTAAAGGCAGGGTCAAGCCCAGGGGACACAAACTGTCCCAATGGGATAAAGGAGCTGCTGACTCAATAGCAGCGCTGTGTTGCAGGACATATCCATGTCATTTGAAGTCAATCACTCTCAGAAGGACTTTGATCAGTCCAAAGGGGGGTTTTGTTGTCTGGATCGTGCCAGCTGCACTTGCTCTAAGTCCTCTTGGCTCTGCTCCTTGCTTGCTCACTGCCATGAGCACAAAGAGCAGGGTGCTGGAACAGGAGCTGCTCCTATCATGCTCTGTGTAACTTCCATGTGCTGTAACCACTTGCACTTCCTCATTGGGGTTTGCTTTGTAGTTGGTTCCTCTCCAAAATACACCCTGGAGGATGGCATCCTGCAAAACTGTGGCGCTTCAGGCACAGAATGGAAGGAGACCTCAAGTCCTTGCTGCCGTTCAACCTTGGATAAGAGGTTTTGGAGATGGATCCGTTCTGCACAGAACCAGCTCCTGGCGGTTACTGTTACATCCAGCGAGGCTCATCTCTGCCCATGACAAACACAACCAACTGCAGCTGGAAACACTGCCCGGCTCTGCAGGGAGGCAGCGGCAGAGCAAAGTCCACTGCTGACAGATGAAGGCTGCTGCTCCGCGGCTGTTGCCTGAGCAGGGCTGGGAGGAGATGGTGCGGGAGGGACGGGGATGGTGCGGGGCGCTCCCTCCGCACCCCCTCCCTCCGCACCCCCTCCCTCCGCGGGCTGCGGCCCCTTTAAGAGCAATGAGGGCGGAAGCCTCGCTGGAGGCTGCTGGGGGCGGGGCTTCCGCCCCGTCGCTGCTCTCGCGATATCTGCCGCTTCCGGCCGCAGCGCGGCCTTTCCGACTCTACCCTCCAAGATGGTGAGCGCGGGGGGGGGAGGCACCGGCGGCTGCCATCGGGCTCCATCCTCCGCGGCGGCGGCCGCCCCGGGCCCGGCACCGCCGCTGCTGCCGCGGGGGGCCCGTTCTCTTTGCTGTGGGGCGGGGGATTGGCTTCTCCTCGCCGATGCCGGGGCCGTGGCTGCCCCGGCCGGTCTAGGCCTCGGCGGGGCTGTGCCTGGCAATGGGGTGCGTGGGGGGGGTGAGCAAGGGGCTGCGCGGCCCTGACCCCCGCTCCGTCCCGGCTGCAGGCGGAGGTGGAGCAGAAGAAGAAGCGAACGTTCCGTAAATTCACCTACCGAGGGGTGGACCTGGACCAGCTCCTCGACATGTCCTAGTAAGGGAGGCGCTGGCGGGGAGCCGGGCCCCGTGCTCGGGCCGCGGGGTTGGTTCGGGTCCGTTGGGGGCTCAGCGTGTCCGTTGCCTTGCAGCGAGCAGCTGATGCAGTTGTACAGCGCCCGGCAGCGCCGGCGCCTCAACCGGGGGCTGCGCCGAAAGCAGCATTCCCTGCTGAAGCGCCTGCGGAAGGCCAAGAAGGAGGCACCACCTATGGAGAAGCCGGAGGTGGTGAAGACCCACTTGAGGGACATGATCATCCTCCCCGAGATGGTGGGCAGCATGGTTGGTGTGTACAATGGCAAGACCTTCAACCAGGTGGAGATCAAGGTGAGGGGGTGCCGCGGCATCCTTGCCAAGCTCAGCGTTCCCTGTGTGAAGTGTTTCACCCCGTGTATTCCTGCCCTGTGCCAAAGGATGGGGGCTCCTGCATGGAGCAAAACGGGCATGGAAAGCGTTTGCCCTGTGTGCGGGCTGCTCACAGAGGGGTCTCAAGGCCTTCAGTGCAGCTTTGGAGTAAGGGGGTGAGGTTAAAGCACGCATCTGCTGGTGGGGAGGGGCCATGCGCTGCCTGCTTGCTGCCTGCTTCCTGCCTGCTTCCTGCCTGCTTCCTGCCTGCTTCCTGCCTGCTTCCTGCCTGCTTCCTGCCTTCCCATCAGCACTGGGTGAAACAGATCCCGTCGCAGAGGTTTCCTGGGAGTGGAATAACGTATGGGGTGCTGTGAGCTGACACCGCCAGCAGCATCAAGTGACATCAGATCCAGCCTGAAAGCACACAACGCCCCTGAATGTTTTGTGGGGGAACAGAGGGACTCCCTCATCCTGCTGGACCCTTGTGGCTCCACATCGGGCCAGCAGTGGCTGTTGCCCTGGCTGCTGCAGGGGGGTCATTGAGGGGGGTGGTTGTGGTGTGTGTCCCAGCCCAGGTTGCTGCCAACACCAATCCCTCTGTTCTCTTCCAGCCCGAAATGATCGGTCACTACCTGGGGGAGTTCTCCATCACATACAAGCCGGTGAAGCACGGGCGCCCGGGCATTGGAGCCACCCATTCTTCCAGGTTCATTCCTCTGAAGTAACAAAGCGGGAGCCTTTTCCATGTGTAAATAAAAGATGTTTCTCCCAAGTATTTCTTTCCTGGGCTCAAGAGTTCCTGGGGCTGTGGGTGAGCAAAATTCCCTCATCTCAGCCATGGTTTGATGTTCTCCTCAAAATTTACCTGTTTTTTGGTCAGCATCTGCAGCAGACACAAGTGGGTTTAGGAGATGAGTTGAATTCCTTGTTCTTTGCTGGGAAGTGATGGATGCCACTTCTGTCTGCTGTGTGGCACTTCCTTCTATTTGGAGTTACTTGTGGTGTTCCAGTCACTCTGGGGATGCTGGGAAGCGTCTGCTCCATGCCTGAAGCATGAGCTTGACCATGGAAGTAAAGCTGATTGAGGGGTGGGTGGTTGCCTGTGGCTTTGGAACCAGCCCATCTCCTGCATGGAGAATGCCAAGGACGCGCTGTGGGGCACTGAGATCCCAAACTACTATTTTCTCATCTTAAATGTGGGATTCCAAAGGGTTTTGGTGTCTGCTCGGAGCAGGTGGGTGGGCTGCTGGTTCCCCGCTCAGGCTGAGGGGGGTGAATCATTTTCCTTCATGGCTCCAAGGGGAAGCTGCTCTTCAGGACGATGTGGATGATCCCAGTCTGGCTCTGGAGCTACCCCAAGGTGAGGGTGGCTGTGGTGGCTGCCAGAGGTGTGGTGATGGCCCCAGCTCTGAGGAGCCTTTCCAGGGGGTTCTCTGCAGAAGGCCCTGGTGTGGAGGGTCCCTTTTGTCACCGTCCCCACTGCTCCCAGCACACTTCTCCTGCAGTTTGCCACCTGTGTCAGCACCGACACCATTGTCCTGCCCTGGCACATCTCGGGTGTCGTGGCTGTTGTGTTGGCACAAGCTGGGCTGGGGAAGCCTCAGGATGCTGCACGTGGCAGTGGCCAGAGATAGTGACAAATGCCCTGATGGTCTCATCCAGTGTTACCAGGATCTGAGGGCCAGGCCTTTGCCCCACAAGAGCTCAGTGCTGGCCCGGGGTGTGATCCCATCTGCCCAGGCTGCTCAGGGGGTCACACAGGGGACTTTGGTCGTGCCATGCTGGGGTGGGCCCTGCTGTGGGTGCTGAGGGGTCTCTTGGGACCCTTTGGGGCTTCTAAACACACCCACCAGACCTTTCCTCCTGCCTGGTGATGCTGAGGCCATTTGTCCTTAGGGGGACTGTAGTGACAGGACAAGGGGTAATGGGTTAAAGCTTAAACAGGGGTGGTTTAGATTGGATATGAGGAAGAAATTCTTTCCTGTGAGGGTGCTGAGGCACTGGAATGGGTTGCCCAAGGAAGTT
>JBCJKH010059740.1:70251-86393 GCA_039877255.1 Loriculus beryllinus | reverse complement strand
CTGCTGAACTGACATCAACCCCTTCCCTGTCTCCCTCACCACAGCTGCATCCTAGCTCAAGCCATGTCCTGTGGCCAAATGGGGAAACTGGGGCACAGGAAAGATAAAAAGTCAAATTGTCACCTTCCATAATGCACATGAACTGCTGAGGTGAAGTTTTCTTTGCAGTGTAACAGCCCCTGGTACAATGTAGGCAAGTAGAGGCCTGGAAGAGCTCTTGAGGGCAATTTTAATGCCCTAAAGCAACTACAGACAAATGATGCACATTTATTGGATAAATACTTCTTTCTTTTTGGCTCGTTCTCTATATCCACAGCATATTTAATATGACAAATACTATTGCCATGCGGCTCCAGTAAGGTCAGTGAACTTATCCTAGGAATGAGTTTGACTCCATTTAGGGCAGAGCTAGCCTGCAAAGCCGTTCCTGCTAACAACTCTGGCTCAAGCGTGCAGGCATACCAGGTCTTCCACCCTCCCTGTGATGCATTGCCTGAATGCACAGCAGCCTGCTGAGGAGATGACACGGCTTTTGAGATCTTCTCTTGGGTTATGGCACAAATCAGGACAGTAAAACAAACCCAAGTGACCTGTGAAACATCAAATCCTTTTCCTGCTCCCAGGGTAGGATGAGCCACTGGGTCAGAGAACTTGCCCTCAGTGGCAGCACGTTAAGCAACTTTCCAGGAAAATCTCTTTCCTATGACCACATCTAAACCATAGCTTTAGTAAGAACCATGCAGCCTTATAGAACGGGCTTTAAAAACAGACCACACTGCATTCACTTGGCTACAGAGATGCATCATATAATAGTGGTGTGTGTGGCTTACCACCTCGTCTCTTATCCCTCCGTTTATTGAATCAGAGGGTGGTGTCGTCATAGCACATGCTGCGAAGGCCACTAGGCCACACACACGTACCTTTCTTGTGCACACTGCCTAAATCCCATTGATCAATGACTTCCTGCATGGTTACTGGAATGCTGTGGGAAGAGGAACATAAAATTCCCTGCTCTCATTTAGCCCTCCTGTCAAAGCTAGAGAAGTCCTGGCCCAGCTTCAGCTACAAAAACATATGAAATATATCAGCTGAGGCTGAACGGAACAGAAACCGATGGCCAGTCCGGATATTGCTGCTATTGCACTGAGAAGGTTTCCTTCCAAAGTCAGTGCAGATGATTCATTCAAGAGCCCAGGTGCTCAGGCAATCACCAGGTACTATGGTAAAGGGGGACAAAGCCAGGCTAAGGATAAATCACTATAAATCTACTACCTATAGGCATAACTTCTCAATGGTTAAAACACCACAAGAATGGTAAAAAGCACAATTTGTTGTCCAGCATTTATATTTTTGTCTTCTTTTCATTACTTCATCTTGGGCACTTGCTGTAAGGTAACCAGATAACTGCAGTGGAAGTCCTATGAACTGCAGAAGAGTGGAAGACCTATGTTGCAAAGGACTTCCAGATTTTCATATCTGGCTTCATTTCAAACAAGAATGAAATACAAAGTTCACATGCTCCTAATAGGGGCCTGATTAAAAACAAAAAGACCCAATGGAATGACTAATAGTTATTGATGGCTTCAGCTCTATGGGACTTTAAAGCAACCCAAGTGCAAGAACCTAAATGGTTAATTGCCTTCAGAAAAACAGGTTCTTTATCACACACAAACCTGAGTGCACAAAATAGAGACGTGAAAAAAAATTACTTATAAATAAATGAAGCTCTCACTAGAAATACGCAATTTTGAGAAATGGCCGGTGAAACTTTCACTGAATCAGATTCCACAAGAAACACAGTTTCTTGTTTCCCTTTCCAGACAGTTTTAAAGTTGGATTTTCCACTTCACATCAAGCATCATTTGCACGGAAACAACTGCAGAGAACTGTTAATGCCCTTTCTAATAAAAGAAGAAATCAACAATTTCTGTTGTGAATGTAAAGTACCAATAACCACAGAAATGCCTATGTAGATCTAAAAATCAGTAAAATACTTTGCAATGCTAGTTTTAAACAAAACTTGTGTTTTCCTTTCACTCAGAAGCTCATGCAATTAAGTTATAGTCTTGTATTTGTTAAAATGCAAAATCAGCTGCTTTATGTGTATAGCAGCAGCATGTGCACCACCATGCTAGGAAGAATCCTAGACTGAAACTAGGTTCAGGCTAGGAGAAAAGCTTGAAAAATTAAATCAATCAGTGGTGTTTACTTGTTTGTATAATCAAAGCATTGAAACTTATGTCAAAGATATCCTCTTCACATAGAAGTGTGCAGGAATGCCAGAGTGGGGATGAAGAAGAAAAATACTCACGCAACAGAGATTTCTGACACTAAAGATGGCAGAAAATAGTGGGTCTGTATTGGCTGGCATGAAGCTGATGGTGATTGTGTTGCTGTACACATGTTGCAGCACAAGGACTCAGTGAGGTACCGTGTATCTCAGACCAAGGGGTTTGGAGATTCCTGGTTGTATTTTCTGGATGACTTTACATTAGCAACAAAAGGCAAGTAGAGAGAAATCTCAAATTTGGCACAACAAAATGAATTTAGCTGATCTGAGAACTAACTCAAAGAATTAACAATTTTTTTTCAGATGCTCACATATATATTAATGTTGGGGCAACTGGGAAAGGGAAATGAGATTAAAAAATGGCATTAGCCTGGCTGAAAAACCTCTAACAGCAGGATGTTATAGTCTCATCAGGAACAGAAGAAGCAGTAAGGCAAATGTGTTCTCTGAGCCATTGCCTTCCAAGGCCTCACTGACAGCAGATAATCTTGAATGGGGTGACAGCTTTCATACAGAAACTCTAAGAGAAAATACATGGAACTCTCAGGATCACTTGGCCATGGAAAAGAAAAGGCTAATTTATTCCTTAAGCAGTTATATTTTACACAGAAAAGAGGAAAAAGTATGTCGGTTGTTATAGGTGATTTGTATTTGAGAGAAACATTTATGAGGTTCCATTAACACAGTGGTGAACAGTCTAAAGTTTCTAAACCTAGCAGATAATACTTACACAGCAACTGTACACAGAAGGAGATGACCTTACTATGGGGTTCAGAAGGCAGATAACAGCTGATTGATTCTTGAGCTGGAAGTAGCTGCTTTCACTGGGGCTGTTCATTGTGGTGTGATTACATTCTGTATGGGCCAAGAGAGATTTGCAAGTAGTAATTAATAAACCCAACAGTTGTACCAAAGAAGTTTCCCAAAGTTTCTGAAAACTACAAGCCAAATTAGTTAGGATGCAAAATCTGAATGCAAGAAATTTGAATGCAAATTGTGCAGGCATAATAAAAATTAAAGACAAATAGCTAGTCAAGCCCCCTCCCTCCATAATCAAGCTTGGAGCTTAAGCTAAATCCTTATCCAAATTCAGCATCAACTGGAAATTACTAACCAAATAGGTAACAAAGAAAGGAGGAAAAAGCAAAGGATATTGATGGCATTTTGAAATGCAGAAATGTAGAAGGAAGGCCTTGATGGAAAGAGTCTTTCAGTGGGGAAAATATTTAGGCTCCTCATATTTAGAAAGAACAAGGAATTTAAAAAATAGATTAAAAGCTAAAAATAACGCCAGACAGAAATTGCAAAAACTGGTAGTAATGTTGATGCAAAAAAGGCTGAAATAGTTACCTATTAATTCTGCAAGTAGGAGAGGAGTGGCAAGGAATTTATTTTAGATGAGAAGGCACGTTATCTTCCAGTGCATTAGGAAACAAGTAGTTTCTTAAATTCAGCAGTTGTCTTCTGCCTGAGAGCTGTGGCAAGGCATCCTGCAAAGACCAGTACTGGTCTGTAATGCATGGTTGGGCTGTTGATAAGCAGAAAACCCCAAGGTGATATCCCTCTGACCTCTGCTGGAAGCGGGATGTGGGATGGAGGAGAAGGGAAGTGGAGGGAAAACAGGGCACTGCAGCCTTGCTCTCTGGCCCTGGACTGCTGGCTGTGGCTGCAAGCTGTGACTGCCAAAGGAGTGTTAAAAATCTGCCAAAAAGCCACACAATAAATGGCAAAACTGCATCTGAGTAAGAAACTTTTGGAGAGGAGTTTATTCTTGTCACCATAAAGGAGATTCAGAGGCACCTTGATTTCTGTGTGAGGATGGAAACAGTCCCTACTAAATCTTTCTCCAGCTAGCAGAGAAAGCCATCACAAGAGTTCAAGGAGAAGAACTCAAACCAGACCAAATGAGAGAGCTGGCAAAAAGTGTTAAGAGTGAGGGTGAATAAATTACTTAGAGAGATCATGGGTGGCTCTGTTTCCTGATGTTTTCATTGGCTTCAGTGAGGAGAGATTTCTCACCACCAACTGCAGTCAGCTGAGTCACTCAGCCGGTCTCTTTAACCTCTCCCTGGTCCATGGCGAAAGATAAAAACTCCTGCAGGGGATGATCCAGTTCACCTAAATTAAGCATCTGCTTTGAATTGCCTTCCAAAAGCACCCATTTCTCTTCCACTCTTCCCCTGCCACCATTACAGAGGAAGTCCAGGAAGACAAGGTGTGTGCCAGGTAAGGGACTGGGTAGCACAAAAGTCCTACCTATCCCCTATGGACAAATCAATGCAATAGGTCCTCTCTTAGGGTTAAGAGTCAGGCACTGGTGCAAATGATGCATATGTGCAGATCCTGCAATGACCTGCAAAATTCAGACCCTGAATAGAGCACTTGCCCCACACAGGTGACAAAAAAAGCATAGGGTTGAATACATTTATAAAGTACTTGTTCAGTATTACAGACAGGCAACCAAACTAACCAACTCCCACAGTTTCCTTACAGCTCACGAATGGCTCATATCATAGATAGAGTGAAAAATCATAAAGCTATCAGTACCCACAGTAAAGTGTCTTGTAATCACTATAGCAGAAAGAATTTTTGCACCAAAAAACTTGAGTTGAACACAGCAAGGTCTACTTGCATGTACTTGTACCCAGGTCAGAACTCTGGACTGTGGATTTGTCTGCGTTTCCTTTTGCTTTCAGAAGTGATGCAAAAATACATGTTATCTTTTTCTCTTATTAGCTCTCCACCAGGAATGGTCATTTTTGCCCACCTCTGCAAACACCTGTATTTCTTCCTTTACAGATTGTTTGCCAGATGCCTTTTAATTTATTCCTCCTGTTAAAGTGCCATTTACCAGGTGACTTCTTCAAAGTTGCTTGCTAGAGATTTGCAATCCATCATTTAGGCCGGTGAAGAAGTCACAAGAGGGCAGCTTCTCAGCTACTGACTGCCCAGGTAAAGCCTGAAAACCTTAGTGGGACACACACAGTATGAGCTGCACATGAAGGAGCTTGGAGAGGAGTGGGTTGTGCGTGTCTGTGGCTCACATGGAGTGGAAGTGAGTCCAGATACTCCAAGTCGTAGATTGTTTCCTGTAATGAACACCTGCACATTGCAGTCAGGAGGCACCCATTTTACATGTAGTGCTTGGAAAGGTGGCCCTGCTCTTTCCTTTCCTCCAATCTACACTCACTGCTTGTAAATCTCCTTATACTTGAGTTGCACTTTACTAATATGAAGCATGCAGCTAAAGGAGAAGGGCTTTGTCTCCATGCTAAAATCTCACTGATTTTACTCGATCCATTTCTAAACTGGTTGAGCTAAACCACTGAAAACTGCAACAGGAACACTTCTTTGACTGATTTTTGCTTAGCCCATCCGGATTCCCAGCCAATTGGAGCTACACTGAAATAAGCATGGTGTAAATCCACGCTAAGAGATTGCAATTGGAGATTGCTCTCCTTCAACTAAAGTGGTTTACTGGACTAGAAATATTAATTCATTGGGGGGGGGAAGCAATGTATTCCTATGTACACACAGAGCGGAGAGCTGCAAAAACATTTTGTCTCTCATTCTTAGTCCCTCATTAAAGGCCGCACATTGATTATTTATTTCTTTCTAATTTAGAAACAGCAGTAATAGAAGTTGCTTCTTTGACCCGAGGTAGTTGCCAAACGTTTAGTTCAGAACCAATTTCAGTGCTACTGTAATCCCCTGAACTGGAGAGCTGGAGCAGAAGTAAAGCTGAGCCAACCTGAAACTGTAGCTGTGCGAATGGCGCCAATCTAATTAAGTTATGAAAAACTGTCCCTCTGGAGATGAGTCTCCTGCAGCTCACAAGCAAAAAGGTGGAGAACATGTGAATCTGGCCACAAGCCTCAGCTGTTGACAACCGAACTTACAAAGCATCTGTACACATGCCCTTTGGGAAGAAAGATAAGTGGTACTCGGGGGAACCACACATTTGTTTAACTCTTTGTTCCATACTCATCCAGGCAAGGAGAAAACGTTTCACATTATGCTGAATACCATCTCAGATTCTGGCAGGATTACTTGTCAATATTATTGTAGCCTCTTCAGTTACAGTGCTTCAGCAATAAAGTAGTTAGACTGGCTTTGAAATACAGAAATTCAGGCAATACAATCGCACTATGAAAGAGCGCTCATTAGCCTTTGGCTGACCTTGAAAAATTGCATTTCTCTCCAATTCTTCCACAAATTGCTTTAAGGAGACCTCCTTAGCTCTACCAAGTCACAAGGTTCGACTGTGTGACTCATGGTTTTTAGCCACTCTCTCACGATCACAAGGCATGCTTGCCTTTTACATGCAGCCACAATTGCTACAAGGATACATAAAAATGCACCGACGGACTTATTAATAGTGGCATGTTCTTATTTGTTCGGGACTTTTTTTTTCCAACCTCAAAAGTTTCATCATGAAACGGTCTTATAAAAAGTGTCACTCATCAAGTCAAATTTTATGGCTAGGTCACTGTAAGGACTTTGTCAGACTGTGACTGGGCACAATAAAGTTTTATAGATGTGGAAGCTGAATTAAGTGTAATCAGATACGTCTGGGGGCATAATCTGGCTCTCAAAGGGATGTGTTCTCTTGTTTGAGACAAACAGAATCACTACATGTTTCCTCCAGTATCTGACTGTTGCTGGACACAGGCCACCAAATATGTTGAACCAGTAGGTTGACCCATATCCTGAGTCTATGCCTCTGCTATCAACAGCCCCTGCAGCTGCATAGGAGTCCTCCAGCAAAGCACTTGGACAAAGAAGGAAAGCTCAGCTGAAGGCGCTCCTTACCCCAGTGTAACAAGTTTCGACACCTTCATGGTGAAGGTCTCAGATGTACTTGTTTTCAGCAGAACTTGGCACCAGTGTGCAACACCTGAAATAACTACCTGCCTGCAGCAATGCTGGAGCCAAAGGCTGCTCAGCTATTCTTCTGTTTCTCTTGCACAGCAGATGATGGGACAGGGCAGTGCCAGAGATGAGGAAAAGCCTTGCCTGAAAGAACTGTGGCTTCAGTGGCACGGCTCACCCAAGGAGCTGGAGCCTGTCTGAGGAGCTGGCACAGAGCATACCACATCTGCAGTGCCATGGCCGCTATTATCCAGCACCACTGCTGAGAACAGCCTCCCTCCATTGGCATCGCGCTGCTCACCTCTCCCCACTGTAGGATCACTGTCAGCATCCCTGCAGGAGTGGTCCCTCTCCCATGCACTCAGGTGATGCAAGAGCGTGTGCTGGTGGATGAAGCAGATGCACAGGTCTAATTCCACCCAAAAGAGGGCAGTGGTGCTTGCAGACACACAGTCACACAGGGAAGACAGTAGTTCACTCTCCAGCTGCTCGACTTTCCTAACCAGCTGACAGAAACTCTCCCCAGCTCTTGGCACAGGCAGAACAGTCCACAGAGCTCTCTCTTTCACACACTCTTAGTTAGCCTCTGCTCTCACTTCCTCTCTTTGACTCATTAGCTGTTTTACCATAATTTCTCTTGAAATTCAATGGAAGAAGTCACATGAACCCATCCATGCCAGTGCTGAGTGCCCTGTACCAGGTGCCTGTGTGTCACCCCCATCTATCAGTTATTTGGCTCCCAGCTGGTACTTGTCTTCTGCAGAAGCAGCTTTTCAGATGAGCTGTGGCTTGGGCGTAGCTGGGAATGGAAAATTGGATGGACCGCAGTTGATGGCAATCAGGCAATGTTCAGAAGCTTGATGTCACAGGAAACCACTGATACTGTGAATAATTTAGGGCAATTAAAAAAGTCCCCAATACGCTGCCTGTTTTCCCCCTGTTCTAGTGCCTATGTCTTTTCCAGTAGTGTGCTTGCCCAATGCCTATGCTCTCACCTTCAGCAGGTGCCGCTCACAAAACAGTATAATCCAACCCGAGTACTCACTGTTAACACTTGTACTTACCATGGTCCTCCCTCAGCCACAGAGCTGTGTGGGTTTCCATGGTTGAAAGCCAGCACAGGTCACAGCCTTGAAGTGTGGAGAGACGCTTGCTTTATTTCCCAGCATCAGAGGGTTTCTCAACCTGGCAACTTCTGCTGTCTTGAGGTTGTTCAGTTAATGCTGTTTTCTTGGCTCCCACACTAAAAACACCAGACATAATAGCAGCAGCCAAGGTATTAACAACAAAAACAGCAGCAAAGACAATAGCAACACAAGTGTAGCTCATAAGCTTAGCTTTGTTTAATGGTACAGGATCTGCACAGCCCCTGGGAGCTGGACCCAGAGCAGAAACTGCAGCCAAATTTCCCTCCTCTACTACTCTTGATGGTTGGGAATGACCCTTCTCCAGATCAACACAGCCTTCACTCCTGAGTGAACTGAAACAATGGCCCCAGCTTGCTGTGGCAAACATGGACCTGGAGGTGTGATTTTTACACAAGCACGTTTGTACAGAATTTTTTGCTGTAGATGTAGCCTTTACACAGGCTGGATTGATAGCATTGCACATACACTATCTGTGCCTCCACATGGCATTATGCCCCTCACTGGGTTTTCAAACAGGAAAAGATGACTCTGCCACTGCCTGTGCCAGAGAATGCTCTGTGCTGAGAAGATACCTAAAGTATCTTGCTAAAGTATCTGCTGAGACCAGCCCTACTGGGTGGGAGAAGCCTGGTTAGAGGATAGGGAACTGATAGAGGACCCAATAGTGCAGGGTCAGGCTCTTCAAACACAGATGTACCTGTCCAGAAATGATCTGATTGTAGTGCGTGTAACCCACTTGTTTCTTCAGCACCTAAGTAATGCCTTTGCAGGGTGAAATCCATGTAAGTAGATTTAGCTGCCTTATAATGGGCTTGTGGCACTTCTGGGTACCTGGTAGAACCTCAGGCATTGGCTTGGGGCTGGGATATGCCCTCTGTTGGCACTTAGAAGGCCACCCTAAGGCACTTAAAATGTGACACTATTCTTGCACTTGAACTAGTGTGTCACCTAAGTAAAAAGCAAAGTTTATCCCACTTCCTGCACAACCCCTCCTCTCCTGAGGCTGCCTGGACACACATTTTTCTAAGTTAAACACTAAAAATGTATTTGCCTCTTCAAGGGAAAAACCAGACTTGTACCCTCAGAGCAAGACCTAATGCCCTTAGTGGCACATGGTGCAGACAACTGAGGGGGTACCTCTGCTCAGCGTGGATCAGTATGGTAAGACTAGTGTGAGTCCTGAAAGAAAAGCCAGACTATTGGTACTGCACCAAATACAAGAAGTCCTAGTCCCCAGTGGCTCTGAGTTACTCCCAGCTTTGGAGCTGGTGGTGGAGTCAGTAACTCAGGCATCCATTGCATGATGTTGATCTGCTCTCAAATGCATGTTTTACTTGGTGGCATATACCAATAGGCATTTGCAGGTATAACTTCAGTTTGGCCTGCAGCTTTATGATTTCCATAGGCAAAACCCTGTTTGCTTTTATTTCAGACTTTTAAGTGCATATGTTTAGGTGCAACTACTCTCCACTGAGGTGATAGAATCAGGGCTAGGAGCCTCATAAAAAGTACAATGCTATAAGGAAAACCTGGGCCTTCTTTGCCAGAGACAAAGTTAGTGTAATGAGTGTTAGGAGAAGATGAGCAATGTCAGTATTACTGCATTTGGGAAAATGCAAATATGAAATTCTTTCCCAGTGAATAGTGACAATACCGTGCTATGTAGAAATGTGGGGAATTAGGCAGTGTCATCCCATGTGATTTGTACATACTTTAGAGGGAATTAAATCCTTGTGAACCTACCCAGCTTTACAGATGTTGAGGCCTGATTTGACTTGCTGATGTGCCAGTTTTACATGGAGGCAACTCCACTGAGACCTGTGGAGTCATTAAACACTGACAGAAGAAAGCAGAGACTCAGATGCTGCCACCCTACTTACCATGCCAAGAAACAGCATGCATTTCCCAAACATTTCATTCATTGAGCAATAGCAGCAGCACTGGCAAGGTCTTCTGTGATCTGCTTTCCCCATCACCTTACCCATGAGTCCAGGGTGGGACCACCTCTAGGAGTAAGAGGTCAGCAGTTTATCTGGACCTATTCTGGTTTGGGCCTCCTTGCAGCATTACAAAGATGTCAGCATCTGTGTTCTGCCATTTGCACATCATCACAGCTCACAGGCTTTAAAGGGTCCTTTGCCATACCATTTGGTGCCCAGATTTCCCTTCCCTCTTAAATTACTGTCACATACGGCAACCACTTTAATGCTGAAGCTAATGCAGCACCCTCTCTGCTGAAAGGCTCTGTTTCCGGTATCCTGATTGCGATATACCCCATCATAATCATTATCACCCCTGTTGAGGGATTGCCTTCCCACCGCATACGGGGCCGTATGTTCTGGTTTACAGTGGTAAACTTTCCTCCTCATTTATGCTGGCAAGGAAAAAGTCAAGGCCAAAGCAATATTCTTTTAAGTAGGCCTTTTGGAATATGCAGCAAGCAGCGACATTAGGGCTGTGAGCTTTCCCATCTGTGTGCCGAAATGATTGCTGCATCATGCAAAAGAAGGGAGGCATGTAAGTTATGCTGGGTGCAAACCATTTTGAATGCCTTTGAGCAAGTGTCAGTTGGACCATTGACTTTCCACCCCCATCCATGGAAGGAGGGTGGAGCAGGCTAGACTGGGACAGGAATGTGATCTGTACTGTGCTGTTGCTGGGTTTACATGCCTACTGATTTTACTTATGCAACCACATCGGGTATCCCCACCTCCTCACCCTTCTAATTGAGCGGAAGAGTAGGTGTAGGGACACCAATGACACTGTCCAAGTGCGTGAAGCTGTGTGTGCATGATGTCTGGAGGATCCAGGCTCCACTCATGATTGATGCTCTTCCCTGGGAGCAATCTGGCAGCCCTGCAGCCCTGCAGCCAGGTGTTCATGCTAGCCCTTGCGAATGCAATCTTGCAATCTTCTCTCAGCCCTGGAATCAAGCCACGGGTGCTGGGAGAAAGGATTGAGTTTCCTTTTTGGGGTTTATTTTTTTGATGTTTTCCTATGAACCCACCCAATTTTGCAACACTGCAAAACGAAGGCTTTGCCTGTTGTTTTTTTTTCTGTGTGTCCTGCTGAGGGAAGGGACAGAAAGAGCTGGGTGAGATAAAACAATGGAAATTAGAGTGGAATGGAGGAGCGTGAAAAACAAGAAGGTTGAAGTTGTGAAAAGCCGGACCAGGCTTGAGAGAGGAAAAGCCCTTTTATGTATTTTGATATTTTCTTATATTTGTGCTATGTTTACATCAAATACCAACCCAGTAGGTACAGAAAGCATAGGCAGGTACAGAGTTGCTAGCAGAGCTTTTGTAAACTACTACTCAGCCTAAGGCACAACCCAGTGACCTCGCCTTTAGCTAAAAGCTATTAAATAAATTTAAGCATATGTGTAAATTGAATTACCATTGGGAAAAAAAAAAAAAAAAAAAGATGGGAAAAACCCAACCCTTGGATTAAAAATGACAGGAAAATCACATCAGGTAATCCTACAGAGCCTGGCGAACTCTACAACTGCTTTGAGTTACTCCTGACCCTGACTCTTCCCCATTCAGTGTGTGGTCCTTGGCTGGGGCGACTGTGCCACTGATCTTAGCGCTGCCAGGCCTCCGGCTCACTTGCCTGTTCTCCCCTGTTGCGCTCTCTTTCATTATAATGGAGTATTACGGAGAAGTGGTTGGGAATTCAGCAAAAAACAAACGCAGAGGCTTTAATGTCTGACAGCCCTGCCTGGAATGGAGCAGCGGTGCCTGATTCTTGTGGGGTGATGAGTACCTTCTCTTTAAGGATTGTGCACAGGAGGGGCTCCTGAGAATCCCATGAGATGCCTATCTCCTTCTTCACCACCAAAACCCATTTTAAAACACAGCGTTCGTTTTCATGTTTTCATAACACCTCATTTGCAGGCATGTGATTAGACCTAATTAATGCTTGTAATCAATGAATGCTTAATTGCTGCTCATAAAAAAAAAAAAGCTGGATAAATGCAGAGCTTTGCTTGATTGAATGTTCTTTGATTGGCTAATGGATCACTCTATTACTCTTTTAGATTCTGCTTAAGCAGGCAAAATATCTGGGCTGGTGTAAAACAATCCTGCATTGATCTCTCCAGCCAAGTGGGGTCTTTCCAGTAATTAGAAGGGTGGTGACAGGAACAGACTTGGCTGTCTCTTCCTGGGGGACTGGAAAGAGTGGGTTTTTTGTTGGTTTTGTTTTGGGTTTTTTTTATTATTTTTAATTTGAAAGCTATGCAGCAAATAGCAAGGAGAAGACTGGTCAGATCTTTTGACTTTTAGCTGTACAAAATCATTTAGCATTCCCTGATAAGCCTCTTGATTTAAACAGAGAAGCAATTTGTGCTCCCTGGGAGTTCCATTTGAGTAAGTCTGGCCCCAAAACTTCACAGGCTCAAATCTCTGGAACCAAATTCCAGGAAACGTTCATATGTGGATGATGCATCTGTAACAGATACAAAGGGGAGAGGGGAAGCATTTGGCAATTAGGAGCTGGAATCATTTATAACTCCAGCTGGTACTTCTCTTTTTTCAGGTGAAATGTCTCGAGGGGAGGAGAACCTGTCAATGGCATGTTTTGCACTATGTCTTGCCTCTTCTCCATATTAAGACTTTCCCCCATGAACTCTTCCAAATGGGGCTGGCTTCATGTGCATGGAGAACCGGCACTAGATTGTGCTCTGCCCTCCATCACCCTGCACAAAGGCTGCTGAGAAGCAGCCTCTCTGCTTTTCTATGGATTCCCACTAGTTAGTGTGCATGAGAGCAAACTGAGCCATTCACTTAGCGGGTGTTCAGAAAAAGAGGGACCGCATACTAGGAATAGGTCCCATTTCCTTGTCCTACTGTGCCTTTCTGGATCCAGTGCTAAGCACCCACAGGGCACATATCCCAGCGGGTCTGGGGATATAACAGAGGACCACAGGGATCACCTGGCATCCTGCAGGCTCACTTCCACTTTGGAGATGTTGCTGATGCTCCATGCAGATCAGCAGTGAATCTTCTACATAGAAAGAAAAGGGCATCAAGAAAAGCAACAGAAATATTATCTGTAAGGAACTGATTTTCTGTTTCCTTATGAATCCAGATGAGCTCTGTGGCACTCAGATCACTAATCACCCACAACTTATTTTCAAGGCTGAGTACCTACAGAAGGAAGAGCATCAGCACACACGTGTCTAAGTGCAAGTAAGGTTTCCACAATATAGCCCTTTGTGTTTTTAACTTTATGCTCTGTTCAAATGCTCAGGCCTGTGCTCCAACATAAATACATTGCCTGAATTTCTCTCCTCCTACATTATTCCTCTTGAGCTGTGGAAGATTATACTCAATAGATAAAAAAGTGCTTGTTTCTTTGACAAATGCAAGGCTTAAAGACCACCCTCTGTTCTTGAGCAAAATTAGCTTATCTTTGCCCCCAAAAATGTTGTTACTAAATATGAGCCATCATTTGTGTGTGGCCTGAATGAGACGCTCAATTCATCTTATTAAAGGTTATCCTTTGAGGAGCTTTAAAAGGAAATGCATTGTTCTTAATTATTCTTATCTCAACAGCTGTATAATTCCTGGTTTTGATTTAGAAAAAAAGAGTATCCAAAGAAAGATTATACTGAAAGCTGGAGATGGGTCTGAACCCAGACTGCAGAGTTGAACTGCAGCTCTTAGCCTCCTTCTCTCTCCTTTGAGAAGGTGCATATCTATTCTTTTCTCCCAAAGTTAAAACATGAATCTGTGTAGAAAACAACAGAAAATCTCAGAAAAACAGGATCTGTCTCTCTTTCTGGTTTTAAACTTGTCCTAATAAAGTTCTTTTTATCAGAAAACAGTAAACAAGACTTGGTGAGGAAACACTTTCCTCTGCCATTCCTGCACGCCAAGCTACCCTGTCAAAGTTTGTAAATATTTTCATCAGAAAGGCCCAAACTCAGTATGTCTTTTCCATTCAGTGAAAATCCTAAAAAAAATTGAGAAAAAATCAAAGCAAACTGAAATTTGGGTGAAATTTACTATCATGCTAAAAAGCTGCTTTCTGTTGGTTAAATGTTTGCACAAAAAGTGACATTTGCTGTGATGCTGTACGGTTGTCACAAGCTGCTACCCACTTTGAAGTGGAGCAGCACATAATGGATCGAATTCTCCACAGAGCTCAATGCCAGAGTTTCAAGTGCTTGGCATCTCGCGTTTGGTCCAGCTTCTCTGAAGTGGTCAGCATCCAGCAGCTTCTATTGTGACAATAAGTGGCAAGATGTTTTGCAAAAGGGCTTAGCTACCAAGCTGCTGAATTCTTCTGAAAAATCTGGTCCAGGATGGTATTGAAGGCAGTTTCAGCTGGTTTGATTGAACCAGCTGTTGAATCACAGTGGATTCCTTGAACTTTTTATTATAACATGCCTCTGCCATGAAAAGCTGCCCCCTCTCCCAATAACCAGGTAGAATCATAGAATCAACTAGGTTAGAAAAGACATTTAAGGTCATCAAGTCCATGCATTTGCTTTGTACTGAAAAACATGTGGAATATGTGTGTGGGAATAAAGGCTATGAGAAGGACTAGAGCTACAAACATAAGGAACCTTACACGCACCGAGGAAGCTTTCTGTTGATATTTTACATAAACAGCCTGAAGGAGAAGTCTCAGTTTCACCTGGGCTATTTAGTGCTCATCACATTTGAAAACTAGATGGCTTTAGTGCCACAGTGTGGAAATAGACTCTGTTTTTCACAAGCATTTGAAATCAAAGAATTAGACACCCCTAACAGCATAGCTGTAGAAGCCTTAATTTATCCAGTTTAACAAACCTTGGCCTCACCTTCCTTTTCCAAATACCAGTTTAAAGGTTTAAATAAGTAAGCAACTGCCACGACTGCTAATCATGCTGCTTTCCTCTTGGCCATAATGTGGGAAGTTGGAGGATAAACTAGCATGTTTGGGACACCAAGCAGCTGCATGTAGAATCATAGAATCATAGAATCATAGAATGCTTTGGGTTGGAAAGGACCTCAAGGATCAAAACTGCCTGTTGTCTTTCTTACATGTCATTTCCAAATTGCTAATCTTGAACTGAACATGCTATGAAGGCCTTCTTCAGGTGTCCCTGTAGATGTCTTTCCAGCTTAATCTCTGGCAGATACGAGCAAGTGACTGCTATCTGAACATTGGTAGTACAGAGCGCATTGTTCATGTGTCTTACATATTTTGGGGCTTGAAGGTATATTTTTCTTTCCAGTAGATCTTAAACTTTCAAGCAAGTATATAACATCATGTTTGAAAATATCTAAATAATATTTTTTCCATTGCAATCATTCCTTGGTGTACTACCCGCACTGTGATAATGGACAGGGTAATAAACCAGCTTGTGATGGGAGCTCTCTATTGGTATTCAACTCTTCTCAACTGTTGTTGAGATCAGATTCCAGCTGCTTGTAGATTCAGCAAGGGATGGTTACTTTGTACAGTACATCCCCCTCACCCCTCCAAGTTAATATGAACATGCATGTGAAGGTCATCTGCTGTCCAAATCACAACTACTGAAAACACCTAGACACTATTTCTCTGCAAGAGATACTACTACTTAAGCGGTGTTAGATCACAAGACCAAGCTCAGCTACTATCAGTAGTGGATTTGGATCTTCCCTCCTGAATGGCACAGTCTCCATTTCTAATCCCTGTCCAGTGATGTTCTTGCTTTTATTTCTCATTAGTGAAAGGCTACAGGAGCAGTACAAGATTAATGCCTGCAGCACAGCCTCACTCAATACCTACAAAAAAAGCAGCTGTTACCTCACATAAAACAATACTTTTCTCCCTAAGATTTTCCTATGCTCTCTCCT
>JBCJKH010059740.1:44174-56169 GCA_039877255.1 Loriculus beryllinus | reverse complement strand
GAGCTGTGAATTTTCGGTTCTGAGACAGAGCCCTTAATGGAAATGGAGTCTGTTTCCAGTTTGATATCAGGTGAAATATTGAGATACTTTGACCTCACAGTAGAAATATCACTAGAAGCGTAGCTTTAGTATTGCAGCCATTGCATTGCTGACCTGCCAGTCATTTCCCAAGTGGCCTACAAAAGACATGTCTTATGAAAAAATGTTTCTATATTTTCATGGATCCAAATGTTTCACTTATGTCTTTTGAGCTTCTTTTCAGAAATCTTGAGAAGTATCTAGCTTTTCCTCAGTCAGGAATTATAAGAGGATTATCAGAGCTTTTAGATTAATAAAACCCAGTAACCATAATCACAGCATTGCATAATAGGTATCATTAGCAGGCGGAGCTGGAATGTGGAGATGGGTTTTCTCCATCAAAGTTTTATTGTTATGAAATGCAGAACAGGTAGGAATATTCTTATGAGTCCCAGGAATATCACTTCTCCATCAGCATCATGAGAAGAAGTCTCTCAACTTTATTTTCAATTAGGTGGTAAAACATGATCAAGAGGCTCCTCGTGGGCTCCTGTGAACTAATCACCATCACTGAACTGTTGTGTCAAAAGACATGGAGGACACAACAAACAATGGAGGTCTGGCAAGATTTCACAGTAAACAAATCTGAACTGAAACTTTAGACGTCTTTGAACTCAGACCTGACCTCGACCTAAGCTGGATTTACATCCAGAAATTATTCTCTTGGCTTATACACAGAAAGTCAGAAGTGTACCGCTAGACATGAAACACTGTGAAATCTGGTGCTCTAAAATAGAGCCACACATCTGTATCACCTGGAAAGCTAAACGTATTTGGCATTAGAGTTCAGTAGGGGTTGTCAACATTGTAGGCATGTCTCCTCCTCTGCTAGAGTTCTGAATAAGTTAGAAGTTTTGCTTTCTATCTGAGTAGACACTTCAGTTTTAAAATTCCCCAGTGTTATTTCTTGTGTGCAGGAGAGAATTATTTCCAAAATGGCTATTTTTATTCTCATATGATGCAATCTGGAGGGGAACATTGTCTCTTTCTCACATGCTTTTACCTTATTAATAAATTAACATTGTACATTTAGATCATAGTGACATTGTAACTTCAAGGAATTAACAGTTTGGTCATAAAGCAGAAGGGCAACATGACCACACTACAGGAATAACATTCCTGAAGCAACCCAAAGTTTTCTTACTTCTTGAAACCTTGCTTTTACAGTAATACTGCATAAATTACCTTACATTGCTACAAGCAAAAGCAACTGAGCCAAGTCCAAAGGGACACATGCAACAAGCAACTTTTCTTTTTCCCATGTGTTCAGCTGGTCAAACACAAGCCAGCTGCACGCTAGATGCAATGCATGCATAGCAATTATGTGTGAGCTAAATATGCCCTGAATTCTTCATGTCCAGACAGCTTTAGAATAAAGAGAGCAAACAAATGCACATGTGCATAGGAAGATTAAGCCCTGCACTCATCTTGAAGGACATGCATTTAAATAAAGAATTTGCCTTTGGAAGCAACAGGATTTAGTTTAGCATACTCTAGAATCATATTAGTGCTGTCTAAACCACAGTGCAGTCAGAAGGCCTTAAAATGACCAGTGGCATGCCAAATCTGGTGTGAAATTGTGTGCTGTCATCATGACCCTACGCTTCTTATACATTAGAGTGCTGGTTGTTAGCTCTCTTTATCTATGGAAAACTGGAAGAGCTGGGACTGTTGATGGTTTTTGCACTTTCCTGTTTTCCATGTGAAAATATTCCTACCTCTCACCAAAGCAGGATAAGGCAAATGTTACTAAGTTTGTTTCCCAATTTTCCTTTGTTTTGTAGCTCATCAAGATCATCTGTAGCTAGAAGTTTCTCTTCTGTTTGAATTTTATTAGTGCACCAGGTTGTCTGCTGTGACCATGGAACTCATACTTCAGAGCCACAGTGCTCTGAAGAGATGATATCCTAGAAAGCTTTTACTTAATAATCCTGCTCTTATAGTGATAAGAAAGGGGGTCTGGATAAGAAAGAAATAAGAAAACATGGCAAGTAAAGGAGATGGAAACAAGTTGATATGAAATTGTGTACCAAATGTAAGTGCAGCAGCTTATGAGATTCTAGTCCCTAATATCTGAAATTGTTCATACAAATATCTTAGGGTATCTAGAAAAACAACTGATTTCTCTTGGCAAATTCAAGATTGAAGCTTGTGATTTTCTAAACCTCTTCTTAATAAAATGCAATGAAGGAAGGCCAGTTTGCTCAAGCGCTGCTCAAACCGCATTAGTATGGTGACAGTCTGGCATGCTGCAGTATGCCAGAATTAGAGTGCAATGTTGCTTCTGATTGCAGACTGCAGTGGGGAAGTTCCTAGTTTCTCTTCCTTGGTCTAAAGCATCCATTTCTTGCTAGATGATTCATAAGATCACGGATCTTCATCTTGTAACTAATTCAGCCTTTAACATAGCCTTTGTTGCAGTTTCACATTTGAGAAGTAAAAAGGAAACGATTTTGTGACAGGTTTTCTTTGTTCTTCTTTTGCTTTTTAAATATTTTGAAAACTGGTGCCAGCTCTGGAATGTAGGAAGTGTTCCCACATGTTGGGGTATAATATGGTGGAGGACATGGCAATACGCTTTGGAGTCGAATATACCTCTGTCTTTTGAGGCACTGAGCCTTGCTCTCTCTGCCACCACCAGTGTCACAGCTAACCTTCTGAGCACATTCCAAGCAGGCAGAAGTTTAGTAAACACCCGAGAACTCTGCTGCAAAAGAAGTTTCTTATCCCAGTTAAAAAAACCCAAAACCTCTTCCTCATCTCAACTGGCACTGTTCTGGGCTACAGGTTGTTATACTCTGATATCTGTATAACCAGTGATGGGCATTTTGTCATAAATTGCATCGACTATGCATTTCTAGAAGGTTCACTAAATAAAAAACCAAACCAAAGCCAACCTTTGAGAATTGTGCCTCATCTCTGTTCCTAAAAATGAAGCTATCCTCTGCCATTTCACCATTCCCAGCCTTTCCTCAAACTGGAGAAATAGTCCCCAAAAATACTGACTTGGCTAAAAGGAGAAATGAGATTAAATACTGATACTGGAGGGAAGTAATTTTCTGTATGACCTTGAGGACGATGCATGGCCAAAATAGAAAAGGGAGATTCCTGTACTTTTACACAATCCTGTAACTATAACCGGAAGGTCCCAAGAAATCTGACTGGAAAGTTGTGTTGCTTCTAGTCAGAATATGACCGCACTGGTATTTTTAGTGATGTATTAATTTCTCCAAAATCCCCCTAAAGAATGAATACCAGAGAGCACCAGTGGAGCTTTACAGGTAAACAGACAAGAGATGATTTCCAATAAGCTTTCAAAAAATTTGTCTGAGAAAACTGTTCAGGTGGCACATCGAAATACCTGGTAGAATGGTACAGGATAAGGTATTGATAGTGCTGTGCTTTAGTCTCAATTATGAATAATCTCAAACCCATACCATGATTTATCATGCAATGCTATGTCTCCTCCCCCTTCCACTCTGACCCAACAAAGTGAAATCAAAATTAATCAGTGAAGTACTTTAACCTTGGTTGCTCATGAATTTGCGGTTTCTCATCTCCACATCCCCATCACTGTATTAAACTTCCCTATTCATAGCCAGTTCACTGTTTACATGATAAACATACTCCCTGCATTACCCTTCTGGACTTGAATTGCTCAAGCGTGAGAGCTTCAGTACATCCCACTTCCTTACCAGCCCCTTGAAACCTCCTTGATGACAGTGCTTGGTGACCACAACAGGCAGTGAGTACTAATATTGCAGTACAGAGAATTTCCCCCCACCAGTGAAGCATAACATTCAGTTTCTCCAGCTGTTCTTCTCATTCCTGGAAACCTGCTGGAAAAAGCCACTTTGGAGGTAAATGGACTATCTTGGCACAGAGGCATCACCCACATCTCAAAAGAATTCACTGAAGAGGATGGGGTTCTTGCCCTGAGACTGGCAGCTCCTTTTGTTGCACTGCTGGGATAGAAAAATGCTTTAAAGTGTGTGTATTATGTGGAAGCTCACCAAAGAGGAGGACACTCCACTGGAGGTTTAGCTGGGACAATTGACTCCCCGCGAGCTGCTGGCATGGAGGGTGAGCCTGCAAGAAAAAGCTTCAGGGCCAGTGCTCACCCTTGCCCTGCCATCCCTAGTTCCTTGTGCTGTTGTGGATCCACAAAATGCTGGTTTGTATCCGGTAGGCACAGCCTTTCCCCAAGTGGCAATCTGGACCCCAAAGCACAGCAACGAACCAAATCCACCCATGGCTCTCACTCTGAATATCTTTCTTTCTTTCTTCCTTGACTACGTAAAACATCGCATGCAGCAGCCTCAGAAATCGGACTTCTAGCCTACCTGGTGTAAGATACATCATTTCAGTAATTAGGCTTGCTGGGGAAAAATACACTTCACCAAGTCAGTTTTACTATGAGAACTTGCTGAAGCTAAACACTACTGAGGAACATATTAGCACCAGAAATGTGCCTATCCTATCAGTCCTGCCTATCCCATAAAACTCACCAGCTCATAGGTCTTTCAGCAGTGTCTTTCCAGAATTACTTCTGTGAATCAACAGACAAAGGCCAGGAGAAAAACACTAAAATCTACCAGCAACTTAGATTATACTTGTCATTTTAGTCCAGCATAGGATTCAAGCTATCTACAAAACCATAGAGTTTTATACTGTATTCACAATTTACCAAGTTAATTTGTATGTTCCTCCCAATTAATTAACTAAACAGTTAGAGCCAGGACCCAGTCTCAGATCCAGGGAAACCATCTGTCACAACCTGGCTCAAGTCCCATTGTGTAAGGTCACCAGTCTGCTGCGAGTGGGCTCAATCCATGGGGTCCCACCTGCTTCAAACCCAGCCATTTGGTAGCCAAATGTCCTTTCCTTACACTCCCTGAGGCCACAGAACTCCTCCAACCCCTTTCCAGGGAGATGAAACCCTCCAGGGCAGCCAGGCTTCCCCCATGGTGCCCAGGGCTCATGCACACTTCTGGAAAATACATCTGGAGCTTCAGGGGAGCACTTCCACACTTCCAGTTTAATCTCCTCCATCCTCATCAGGACAACGTGATGAGAAAGCAAGGAGCAAAGTTTAAGCAGAAGAATGTCTAAACCACAGACATAGTACTCTTAAAAGGAACTGAAAATCAGAGACTTCTGAAAAAGGGCAAAGTCCTGGCACAGCCACCCGTTCTGTGAATGCAAGGACTGGGATGAGCACGTTCTTGCTTTCCAGAGTGTCTCACACAGGACCCGCCCATGTTCAGCTGCTGTCCTTTGCAGTGTCCCCATCAGGAACCCTCGGCCCTTTTCTCTCCACTTTTCTGTATAAAGAACCCAAGATGGCCCTGGGAAAGACCAGTACTTAGAAAATGATCAGCATACTTAGTCCTAATTTAGCATCATGGTGGCTTCTTACAGTTAGTGCCTAGAAAGGACACCAAGCATATTTCTGAGGCAGAGCCAACCCAGCAAGCTGCCTAGACGACGTCTAGGGGATGCCTAGATATATGTCCAGGAAGATACAAAACAAAGCAATACTATGTGACCCAAATATACACTTAGTGCTCTAGGAGAAGGTCCCCTGCTGTGGCACTGCCATGTCACAGAGCAGGAAGTCACTGTAGATAAGGATCCCTCTTCCAAGCTGTATGGCAATGTGCCCGCAAGGCACTGATTAAAGATTGGCAGGGTGAAGCCCTAACATTACAGAGCTCAAAGGAAGGTCTGACTTTCATTTTGCTGATTTGAAAGCTTCAATCGCGGGCTACAAACGATACAAGGATGTGCCTACAGATAAATGGGTTTTCTTGGTGCTTTGTAAGATCAGCATGTGGATTTTCATGCTGATTTTGACATCATCTGAAAATTGTATTTACTTCTGAAAGTGGTTAACTGCCTGGAAGTGATCTAGACAAAAAAACAATGAAACTAGCAAGAGACTAAAAAGAATAATTTGTGATAAATTAAAAGCAAGTGTCTCACCTACCCACAGAAGAATATGTTCTTTACAAAAAAGTAACCATCTGTCTTCTAAGGTGGGTTGAATTTAAACATACCAAAACACATATATTACATAATGAGAATGATGCCAAAGTGAACATTAAAAGTGGTACAGAATAAACCTATATTTTAACATGTGTGTTTTTACCATATCAAGAAAACCCCATTCCTTTTGGGCAATCACATAAACAATAATCATGAGTTTACATGTGTGTATTTGCATTTTTTGCAATGAATCTGAAAATTGAAAATAGCAAAGATGAAAAGGGACATTTAGGATGGATCAAGGAGTAGTGGAGGAAATCAAACTTTCCTCAAAGTTAAGAAACGGAATATTTATCAATGTACCCTAAATCTGAAATGGAAGATACAAATACAGATAGACAAGCTTTGGCTGCATTCTCTAGAGAGTTTTGGCTGCATTTACAGACAAATGAAGATCAAGACAGATAAAAAATAATTAGGAACTTTAGATGCCTCGACTTCAGAGTGCCAAATTTTATTCACTGTAGCAGCACCCAGACTTCTGAAGGTGTCTTGCTTAGCATTAAAAATAGGCCCTTTTTAGTGTCTCAAGTTCAGCACTCCAAGGACACAGTTGGAAATGTTAGACGAAAGACCAGATGTGTAAATTATCTGATTTCCATTGATGTAAATGGGAGTTAAGCGTCTAAAGGAGGAGTGATGTGCCTCTTTGCTACAGCCTTGCATTTTAATGGATTCAGCAGAGACTTAAAACTTGCGCCAAAAGATTTAGAGCTTGTAAAATTTTTCAACCAAAATCTCAACAAGCCATGAATAAATAAAAGCCCCTATAGCTGTTCAGCATGATGCTTCTTTTTTCATCAGTCTAAAGCTAAAGCTTTCAGACTTCCCAAAGGTGGCTTAAGATAATGGATATATCTCATTTGCTACCTGAGGGAGAGCTGCATGTGCAGTGTCGTGTTTTAATTTGGGGAAGGTTTGGGATAATACTGATGGGCACAGCATGATGAAGGGAAGGGGCTGAAGAGAAAATGTCCATGACGATCCTTACGTGGTTTAGACAAGATTTGCTTCCAAGGCCAGAATGAAACTTGGATCAAAATCTAGACTGTTCTTCAGCAGCCCACCATGGATTTGTCTTGTTGAGATTTTTTCCCTCTCCTGTCAGTCCACAGGGTCACTTGGACCACTTCCTTCTTAGGCCTAGGAATAACAATCTCTTTACATTGCTTTTGGGTGTAGAAGGAAGAAAATCCCATGGGCTTTGGAGTCTGAAATGAAGGAGAAACCTTTTGCTGCTGGCTGCAATGCAAGTACATAGAGATGGCCCAAAGCCCAAGCCATGCTTTTATTTATTTATTTTTTCTTGGGGACCTTACAATCTGAAAAACTTTGACAGTCTTGCAGCTCATTAGTTTGGTAATCCCTTTGCTTCAACAACAGAAGCAGAGGGAGATGTGACTCACTTCCCAACCACCGCTACCTCTGGCAGCTGAAGACAAATCAGTGCTCTGTCTCTGGGCCAGCAAGTTAGTTGTAAGCTCAGCCATGCCAGGCTTGTGCAGAAAAGGTGATGCCACCTTAGTGCATGCAACAGCCATGCCCTTTTCCCTCCAGCTTTTCCGTTATAAAGTAGGGTGGAACAAATATCCAAGTCTAAATTTATCAGCAACCTACAGTTTTCTATCAGCTAGGGAAAAAGAAAGGTCAGGAAAATCTATATGCACATAAATAGCCATTGCATTTGAAATTCCTTTTTTTTTTTTTTTTTTTTTTCAGGCAGAAGCATGTTTCCTATTTGTCTGAAAACATCCTGTTCAAATTTAAGATTTTCTGTGGTTAGTTGCTGTTCATTATTATATGTTCTCAAACCAGTCAGGATGGGAATAATTTCTGATGGGTGACCAATACAGTACATAAAACAAATGAGGAGAGAAGATGCATGGTGAATCCTTGCATGGTGTGGTTGATGTTATGATCTATATTTGAAATGAGATAGGATATGGAGGCTCTACCAGCAATTCTGAGGAAATCAGCTAGATCGCCTGGGGTCTGCAGGACATCTGCAGGACAAATACATCCATGTGTCCTTTTCTGATTATTACTTGCTATTGCACAGTTTAAAATGTGTGTGTCATGAAATAATCTGGGTAACCTTATGCTCTAGCTGTTACACATGATGTTCCTGCGCCTTTCCTTGAATCTATAATTTTTAATCAGACATCCATCGTAACAGCAATTATTTGACTCCTCCTTTGGAAGATAATTCTACATGTGCATTTCAAGTGATTTTCAATATTCAGTTTAGCAAAACATTCCAAATCCAGCGTCTAAAGTTCAGGTTTCCTGCAGTTCACAAAAAAACTGTGGAAATGCTGACTATCTCCAAACCCTATCTGAGTCAGTGAAAGCAGCAGGGTATGCAGAATACTTTTGCTTTTGTTTCTGCTTCAGTAATGGTCACTTCTTGTTCTTCACCTTATGTACAGCCCCTTCAGCTCAGAGAGGCTCCCTATGCATTGTGGAGCATTACCACGAGAAGAATGCTGAAAGAGTTACACTGCATTGCCTTTTGGTTTTCATATACATAAATCAACCTTAGATCATAAAACACAACCTGTAATAACAATCACCAATATTTAATAAATTTCTGACTAGTTTGAAAACCTGTTCAAATACTTTGTACCACCCACAAAAACATTTGTAATAAATTGCAAAGCAATAAAAATCACGTAACACATAATTACTGGCATTATTGTGTGCTTCACTTTTTCTGAGGAGGGAGGAGCTGAGTAGAGAAAGGAAGAGGCTGGGTTTAAGGTAAAAAGGGAACTTTTATAAGCTTATTTGTGATATGATTTTTGAAAATAATACATTTTAAGCAGTGCTAAATACAGAAAAGGGCTTTTCAAACAGCTCACAATTTCTGTTTCTGAATGAGTCACTACAGGTCAGTAGGATTCTCTTAACAGGGGATTTACAGGAGAAGCAAAGCCTATTTCCATTGAAATCAGTGGCAAACTCCCATTGACTTCAACAGAGGATTGACCCAGCAGATGTATCAGAGCCAGAGATGGAAAAGCTTATGAGAAGTGGTGGGGTTGTTTTAATAAATCTGCAAGGACTCTTCCAATTCCATTTCTGCAGCTTTCCGCACATGTTATCATTCTCCTAGTTTGCACACAGGAATGAGGCGTAAATGTGTAAATGGCTTAAATACATAGTAACACTAAATCTGTGTTTATGTTTGCACTAATGTAAGCCTCTCCCCTCTTATCTGTGGCTTGTGGTGAATTTACAATACTTGTGTGTTGGTTTATTTTACCAATAGATGTGTTACTGGCCACTATAATGCTATTCTCCTTGCAACCTGAAAAAAGAAAAAGAAGACAGCTCTATCAAGGAAGAGACCAGCAAATCTAGTTACACTTCCCCAAAAGAGCAGAACACCAGTTTTCTGCTGAAAATGTAAGGTTTTGAGCTTAAAAGAGTCACTGAGGTTACCGCAGTGTGACATTTCTGATGAACCAGAAATTACTTAGAAGCATCATTTTTTGGTTGTTTTTTATTTTTTGTTCTTAAAACACATAGCAAGCCTAATTCACACGGAAAGTCCCAGAAACTCAGGAACTTGCATACTCTTGGAAAAGGGCTCAGTCTTCTGACTATGTTACATGTGATTGTTTAGGCATTTGAACCAAATGAACTATTCAGTTTAAAAAAGATAACAGCTATGAGCTTTACTTATGACCCAGACTCACTCCTTTCCAAAACCTGATTTAGTCCTTACTAGACTCCCTGATAATTATGACTTGCCCAAGATATCAAAAAAATAAAGCCATTCATTTTTGCAAGGAACTCAATTAAACTGATCAAAGGTACAATATAGTAGAGATTCAAAGCACTCTCAGGATTTACAGACACGCACAGATAGAGATGGTGCCTCAGGAGCTGGGTACAATTGCATCTTTTGGATAGGAGCTGCAAGACAGAGCTTAGTGCTTCTGGAAATGGTCTCACTACCTGGATGGTTGCACTACCTGGATTCTGCTTTGCCCAGGGACTTTTGTGATTTAAGCAAAACCAGGATAGATCACGTTTAAATTTGTAAGTATGTATAATGTGTTTTACATATACATACATAATATTTATACTACCACAAAAAACTGGCCTTCAGCAATTGAACTGACATAAGCTGATTGAAAAGCACTTACAGACAGCTGGGGTCCCTTCTGCAGTGGCACAATATGAGAAGCAAAACCTCAAAATTGTCTCCCTCTTTGCCCAGGACACACACACTGATGTTTCTAAAGCATAACCTTGCAGGGCCTTGTCATTGGGCAGGTTCTGTTCCAAATGGGTTCTGAGAAAAAACTGCTTGTACTTCAAGGAGTGGGTAAAAGTGGCTTGAAAACCGAGTCCCAAATATTAAACTTGGCTCTGACTTCACAAGATGCATTCACCTTTTCGGGTGTGGTGATGTTACCAAGAGGAAAAAGAAAAAGACAAGAACTTAAGACCAGGTACTGAACCTTGTCATGAATGTCTTTGCTTCTGGGAGATATCCCAGGATCTCAATGGCTCTCAGAAAGACTTCCACTTGCTTCGGACAGTAAACTTACAGATCGTTTGAAGGGAGACAAACTGTCTTTTACTTGAATAAAAACAGGATTTGAAAGAACTCAGCATGTGGATCTCTGCACTTTCCTACCCCCTTCTTTTTCCAAACTAGCATATTTTCATTTTTAAACAAATGCTTTGAGAAATGCAGATAGAAAAAGCAAAACATACAATTAGCAAAACGTATTTCAGTACTGCTGAAATGCTTTTCCTGTCTCTAAAGTCATGCAGGTGAAAACGCAAGAAAAACAATTTGGGGCATTTCCACAGGCAGTCACAAGATCAAGTAAGACAAATTGTGAACTAAGGGAGGAACAGCCTCTGCCAACTGCAGCAGCTGAGTTAGAAAGTTACATTCTTCCACCAAGTCCTTTTCCCATTGTTAACATGTGTACCTAGGCATTTGGGGAAGATATGCATGCACTGCACACAGACAGTCATGAGATTAAGCAGAGCTACTCACAGAATAAATTAGGCGCAGTATTAATCACATAAACCTTCCAGCCCTGCTGTCAAACCAGAGTCAATTCTGGTTTACAAGGATGTAGAGGATGCCACGCAAAAACATTCAAAGTACTGGCCTCAGCACCAGGGTTATGTTCATCTTTTAACAATAAACTCTGTATGCATATGCAGGACATTGCTTGTAGATCATTCTGGGATCACCAATGAGCAAGCAGTCGGTTGACAGTATGATTGAAGCAAAGGAAAAAACCAAACTCAGCTGAATGGTATTAATAAAAACATGGAACCAAATTTTTAACAGACTGAGACGGAGGAAGCAAACTGGAATTTAGTGTACACTTGAGATGCAAGATTAATGCTCCCAGAGCAAAAACGTTGAGTCCAAATGTCTAAGCTAGTAAAGGCATATTTAGACACCTAAACAAAAATGGCCTGCCTTGCTGTGTCACTGAGCACCTGCGCTTCTCAGTGAAATCAGTGGGTTCAGCAAGCTAGCAATAGGAACAGAGATTTGAAATTTGTGGATATGGAATGGAATAACAAATGGGGAGAGCAAAAGCTGTGTCAGCAGATGCACTAGTCTTTGCCATAGTAGTGTCCTGCAGATGTTACAGAGACAAAAGCAATTTTCCACGATAGATGATATATTCAATATATATACAATTAAAGTAATGGGAAACAAAATGAGAAATGGGGTCACGCTCATCTGCTCTTTTGAAGATGTTTTTGCCATAGAAAGAAGCAGCTGAATGCAACTGTCATTTAGTTACATCAAAACAACATAACATGTGTGAGCAAGGGAATCCTGGCACGTTAATTGGCAGCGTAGCTGGTAATGCGCTGT
>JBCJKH010059740.1:22521-43933 GCA_039877255.1 Loriculus beryllinus | reverse complement strand
TTCTCCTGCCGCTTCTGCTTCAATCTCCGCTTGGATTCAGCCTCTGCCTCATCATCAGAAAATTCAACCTCCTCCTCCCCCTCCAATCATTTTTCCTTCTTAATAAGAAAAGTAAACTCAAGAAAAGGCTTCCAGAACACAAACAGGCATTGTTCCCTGGATGGTAGATATGTGGGATGTATGCAACAGATTTTGTTCCACTGGATATGGGAAGATGAACAACTCACCGCAGGGTAAGCCAGTATGTTGGACTGACAGCACACAAGCTGCTCTATAGTAATAATCCTTATGCACCCTGCAGGACACTGCAGTAAATGCAAAATACTTCACCTCTCAAAGGACTTGGATGCCTAAAGACACTCCATCTCTATGTGTCTAACCCATACTGAAATCCATGGGAATCTGGCACAGGAGTGCTTTTGTAAACATGACTAGCTGTCCAGCTGCAACTTTATGTACCCAAATTCCTTTGAAAAACCTGACCTTGGATCTCAGGCAGGTAATGAACCATTTTCATACTCGTTTCACTTGATGCATGTGGCGCATGTAGACCATTAGGAGAACTATTAACTTGCCCGCCACCGCGTGAGTTTCTGGTCCTTATGGCCTCTGCTGCTGAGACAAAAGCCGGTGGCTCCTGGGGTGGGTGGAAGGAATCAGCGTCCTATTGCATTTGGCAACGTGGCGCTTCCACATCCACCTGCATCCAGTCGTTCTGCCAAACTACAAGCCCTAGTTTTTTCCTGGTCCAGTTACATCTCCCAAAGTGCAGGTGGACGGGTAATAGAGTAGGCTGGAATTTCCTCAAGTTCAGCTCTGAAATCAATATGCTCCAATCGTACCTAAAGGGGCCTGAATTTCAAAGTTGAGCAACTCTGGCTGAGGTCAGGGGACTGAAAGTCAGCAGAAAGTCTGAGATGTGAACCTCTGAGTGAGGTATATGGGTTCAATCCTCCTCTTTTCTCAGTAAGACCAGGAATTAAGGATCCTTGATTATCTGTGGAGTAAGCTCTTTGCTAACTCTTCCTCTCCCCCTTCTGCCCATATGACACCACTGGTGCTGCCTGTATCCCTCCCCTTTTAAACAGTGGGGAATACCCAGTGAAACTACAGATATAACAGTCCAAATGGGATGACTGGCACATGTTTTCAGGCAGTCGGTAAGGGAACTTTCCTAAACAGTATTACAAGCTTGAGGGTTTTGTGACAAATTAGAATCGTAAATGTAGCGTAAACTAAAGACTTCATCCGCATTAAAATGCACAGTGCTTATCATTTCCACACTGAACTAGGGACTTAAAACCTCAAGAGTTGTGAGCTTAAAATTTATTTGTTAATTTGTATTTTTGCAGCACTCTTAAATAAGTTGGTATTGGTCTCTAAATGCTTCTAAACTCCATTCTCTACAGCTCCAGATTAACCCTTTAGATTGAATACACACAAAAAATAAAGTACAATGGACGCAAAGGTACTAAACCCACAGAATCCTGAACTTTGTAATGAGGATCCTTTAATTTCTCCTTAAAAAAATATGAACTAAGCCTACAGTGTTCTACGCATACCAAAACCCAATGATGCTAAGAAGTATTGTATAAGTCATTTAAACCTGAGCTTTATTGCTAAATGCACCTGTAGTCATGAAATGCTTCATTTCATTTGTTGGGTTGAGATGCCTGATTACAGGGAGATACTAGCTAGTTAAGAGCCCTGTAGCCTTCCTTGTTACCAGAGGAATTTTCTCTCTAAGCAGTTTGGCACAGATAAGGAAAAAACCCTCCTGTCTCCCATCTCTTAAGCCTGCACTTTAGCCACACATCCCTTCCCTCCCTATCTATGTGAAAGCTGGAAGACCACAGTGTCTGGCAAAATATTTAATGATAATAATACTAAAACATTTCCCACTGACTGGGGGAACTACAGAAGTAACACATAGTGTGTGTAGGCCTCTGTCCAGGAATAATAAACTATAGGTTTCAGTCTGATGGTGAAAAAGAGCTCAGATAGCAGTGAAACAAATACATTTATCCTTATAAGACTGAAAGATAGCTGTGTCGGGCCAAATATTAAGTGATAATTACTAGGGATAAGCAAACCCTGTGGAGTTGGAGGTTTTGTAAGCAGCTCAGGCTTTTAATATGTTTTGGAGTTAGGGTTTTATAAAATCCCAGGCTTAGGGGAAAAAAAAGTTGGAGAGAGTTGGAAAACCCATAACTCTCCTTTTTCTGTTCCTACTCCACTGCTTCTGTTGGAATAATGGCAATGGTCATGTAGGTCCCACAAGAAGGAGAATGAAAATTTTGGTGTTCCTCTCCAACCTCTAAATCTTGGTTCCCTTGCAGCACACTGAGGCTAACACACTGCCTCTCACACACCCAAGCAGCTCAGAGGGGAGTGATTTTCCCTCATATGAGCAGGGAGAATGGCCAGCAAACACTGAGGTTTTCAAGCTTCTCAGTTTTTATTGCACCCATAAAGATAGTTGGTGCTTCTTTCTCAAGGTCTTGGCTGCTGTAACTGGCTTACGACCTAGGAATCTTTGCATTCTTTCAGGACAAACAAAGAAAATACAAAGAAACTAAAACAAAATCTAGGTGCCATGACTTCTGAAAGAAGCTGTCTCAAGTGGTGACTTCTCCACTTGAGAGGTTTGCATTGCTGGTAGTACCACATACCTGCAAGAAACTATGATGCTACCTATAAACCCATCAGCAAAGCAGTCTCTGAGCTGCTGCTCAGCTTTCGAGCCCCAAGCAGAGAAAGGAAAAGCACAGGAGCAGAAGCACAGAACTTGTGCTGGCAGCAGCAGCTGGGAGCAGGGAGTTACTCTACAGATACCCATCTGTCTCAGCAAAAGGCTCCATTGTGCCAACTGCTTTGCCCTCACACACTGTTTTCCTAGCTTCAACCCTGCTAATCTGGGGCCGTGGCTGCAAACTCCACTGCTATTGCCCCAGCTTCACTGCACAGTGGCAATGACCTTAAGACAAAGTGGAGGGGCAAATGGTGTGTAGTTATTGCAAACATGTAGATTTTTAAGAGGCAATTTGGACAACTGCAAACATTAAGTCACAGAAGTTGTCACATGGGCCTTCCTCCTTCCAACATCTCTTCTCTTCATCTGCTGTGATAAAATGCAGCCTGGTTCTGCAAGTAGATGTTTTATTCTTTATCTGTTCAGAGAGAAGGAAATGAAAGAAAACCAGGCTTGCTCTGCTACGTACAAGACCGCCACCCATTCTCAAATCCAGCAGCAGTAAATGGACAAAACTTCAGCTACGTGCTACCATAAAGAAATGCAGACTGGCTTTGCTCTGACACAACCAAACCCTGCTTTTGAAGGACGCTGCTTTCTCAAAATGCCTCATAAGAAAGTTTCATACTGCTGGCATGGCCAGAAACATTTTGCTTGGAGTTGCAGCTGAGTATTTTGGCACCCATATTCCTTTTAGCTGTAAAGGTCCTCCATTTACCGTCTACGCAGTTCATATTCCTGGGCATCAGTGGCAGCAGTAGCAGACAGGGCTTTTTACTCAACTTCTCCCATTCACACTGCCCTTGCTCTGCTCCAGGTTCCACCAACCTGGGAAGGAAATGACTGGGAACTAGTGGCTTTTGAAAACAGACCTCTCTAAGCAGACAAATGCATCAACTGCCTTGCTTTAGAGAGGACAAGCTGCCATTACTTGTCCCGCACAGAACTGAATAAATGCAAGGGCTAGAGTTTATGCCCACAGCAGAAATACCTCCTGGGAGAATAGGAAGAATGAGAGAGCTTTCCAGAAGTTGTGGGGTACAGCTGTAAGAAGTGGGATCCACTGATAATATGGGATTTTTCCCTCTTTGTTACTCAGCCAGGAGGAAGAGTGTCTGGCCACAGCTAAGAACTCATACATTGTTAATTCAGGACTTCCTTCTCTTCACAGCAGCCCAAGTTGGCATTTTGCCCCTTTTAAAAGGAAAACAAATCTAATCCTTTTGGAGTTCTGTTCCTCATTTCAAAAGTGTGTGAGTGGGTTTGAAATGACACAAAATATGTCCACCTCTTCTTAGTAATGCCAAATTACTGGAACTGATTGGAGGAAGGAGCGATCAGAGGGCACACTGCATGAACTCCACACAGATCGCATGAAACAAACCTCTCTCTTTTAAACAATGCAGCTCAGGGACCAGAACTGAACATAATCCCCTGAGAGAAACATCAGGCCAAATACATCATTACAGTATTGCTGCTGTCAAAGGAACTGAAAGATGCAATCAATACATTTATCAGAGAGTATTTGCTGGAGCCTGCCAGTCTGAATTCTACTTGAACTGGTACAAATTAGGTGTAGTGGTATTTGAATCAATAGACATCAACAGAAATGAAATCTGAGTCATGACTAGAGTCTATAAATAAACCCTCTAACACCTCCAGCCTATTTTGTTTTCTTCCCCCTTTTCCCAAGCTGAATGATAACTTGTCACTGTAAAAAATAGCTGAAAATGGTTTCTGCTGAGCTGGGTTAACCATGGGAACATAGATGTGTAAGCCAAACAACAACCAAGGATTCTGTAGGCAACATTCTCCTGTTTGAGGTCTTAGAACCATTTGAAAAGGGTGCAAACCGTAGATTGCTTCAGTCTTTCCTTAGAGATGCAGCATGGACTGTGAGCTAGAGGGGAAGAAAGTCTGGAGGAGGCACCAGTCTGTTTGCATTATGTAGTCATACTGCTAGCTGGAGCTGACTTGCAGCATCTGTAACAAGCTTCTCCTAATAAAGAGACTTTTTAACTACAGGATAATGAAATCCTGCTATTTTATTACCTGGGATAGAAGGGATGGAGGAGCGATGCTTACACTGAAGAAAGGTGTATATTCAAGATGAGAATACGGCAACAATTATGGAGAGGAGCAGTATGACTTGCTCCACAGGAAAATGAGATTTCAAGACAAACAGTATTGCATAATCATTGGAACAGTACAAAGGAAAAATGGATCCAGAATACAGAACTGACCATAAGGATTAATAAGGCAAAGATTTGCCTCTACCTTATACCCCATGTTTTGGCTGGGAAACACAGGAATAATAGATAATGGCACATGATTTGAGGCAGAAAGATACTGTGGACAGGTATTGGGGTTGGGATGGAGGTGGGGAATGTATTTTGGTTTTACCTGAAATGAGGAAGAGGGCAACTTAGATACATGAGTTACACAATGGAGAGCTCTGAAATCCATATGTAACACTGGAGACAAAAGGATTCTCTAATCAGAAACAGCATCATTTGTGAGACATGTGATTTCAGTTTCCAGGAGAAAATATCTAGAGAAATATCTTCAACCCTGGGGAAACGCGTACAAATGTCAACAGCGCAGGAGCTGTCCAAGGGAAAAATCAGAACAGTGACAGCCATTAGTGTGCAGAACAAGTACATAGATGCAAGATAAAGAAGCCAATGACTCAGGACACTGCCAGACTGGAAATCATGGCTCAGTGTACATACTGTGGGAAGAACATGAGAGGCAGAAATCAACATTCTCAGCCACTGAGTACAAGTGCAAAGAGCATAAGAAATCTGTCCCAGCATCCAGCCAGCTGAGAAGGAAGGACAGCTTTCAGCAAATGAAGAGATTGGAAGAGCACTGGAGGTATCAGAATTTATTGAAAGATTGAGGAAACTAGTATTAAGGTTGGTCACAGCATTAGAGTTTGAAAAGGAAGAGCTCCATTTCATTACCAGATCCTGCAACACTCACATTGCTAGTTGAACACTTAACACTGCCAGCACTGGCAAAAGACTTACAGTTTGGGAGATAAGGGGTGAAAAAGTTACAGTGTAGCTTTGGAGGACTGTTGGTATTAGAGATGTGAAAAGTGGAGATGAAAAAAAGCATCTGAGAACAATCACAGGGAGATGCCTAGAGTAAAAAACAAGTAAGCCTAATAATACACCCCCAACCCATGAATGTCATGATCTTTTCTAGTCCCAACTCGAGCACATATAAAATTCATCCGCAGGTCACCCAGCAAAGGATTCCGTGCCTTTGTTGTAAGATCTGAAAAGAACCAACTTCCTCAGCATTTTGAAACATGACTCTTTCTGATTTCATTTGATTACCCTAGAATTGTATTGAAAGAGAGTGAATAAATGATCACCATTGATCCTGTCCATTCTGCCAAAGTGCATCACACTCTCCCTGTATGTTCTGATTTCTAGAATAGAAATGCCTAACTTATATGGCCCTTGTATGGCCCAGTTCTATTACATTTTTATCCATAAACCAATATTCAATATCAAATTAGGTTAGAGCTCTGCAGCTTTCCAAAAAGAAAGGGTTAGGTTGGGTTTGCTTTGGAATAAGAGGATAACATGGTATTGTCAGATCCTATAAGGCCCAACATTGCATCTGTAGCATCTGGGAACTGCTAAGCTGTGGTTAAGCCTAGGTTTTGAAGGGAGGTTCTGAAAGAGCTCTCTTTGTTTGTCTGAAAGGTTTGTCAGCATGGGCAAAATCAGTTGTGGTTCAGGAAGAAATTCTTTACTGTGAGGGTGGTGAGGCACCGGAATGGGTTGCCCAGGGAAGTTGTGAGTGCTCCATCCCTGGCAGTGTTCAAGCCCAGCTTGGACATAGCCTTGGGTGGCACGGTTTAGTGTGAGGTGTCCCTGCCCATGGCAGGGGGGTTGGAACTAGATGATCTTCAGGTCCTTTCCAACCTTAACTATTCTATGATTCTATGATTGCTCTTGGGACAGGCCTGAGTTTGGTTTGGAGTTCAGAAACCAGAAACAGGAGAGGTACGATTTCTGATGCATCCAGCAGGGCGTGAAGGGTCACAAAGAGAACTGGGATGCGGAGGAACCTATGCCACCAATGCCTTCAGCTTCAGAGGAAATTTCTAGAGATCATTTTTATCTTCAGAGCTACATAAACATCAACGAAGAAATTGTTCCTCGACACTGGAAAACACTTCTACAGCATGAACTCTAGGACACACTTTGATAGCTAGGACATTACAGGAAACACATCTTGGCATGCTTCCTCTGCCAGAGCTCCCAGTAGCATGGTCAGCTGAGAGAAGGCAGTAGTGGACACCCCAGAGTGGACAGCCTCTTAGCACCCTTCACACCACCCCAAGACCTGCAACACAAAGACCTTCCTGGCCCTTGGCCATGTTGTATTTCACAGGCCTGGAACTCTAGGTCAGAACTCTGAGGAGTGCCCATTGAGTTTCCACAATTCCTGCTACCAGGGGATAGGAGAAATATGGATGTGTTTGAGTGTCTTACGTACAATAAAGAGAATAAGGAGATGTGCGTTGAAAGATTAAAATTGCCATCGCATGTGAAAAGGGTCTCCCATGGCAATTTCAGCAGACAGAGCTTAGTTCTATTATCAAAACTTGGAATTTCACCTAACTTCTCTTGAATTCCAAGCATCTCTTTCAGATTCTTCGGATTTGTAGGTCAGGAAGAGAAGAAATAAAAAGCGAGGTTTATTTCTGAGTCTTGCAAGTCTTGCTATGATAAAGACGGAGCGATGTTATTAGCAAGAAGAATTAGTTCACAATTTGTTGTTTCAAATGGTTTGCGATTTCTGTATCAGACCATGGTTGGGAATATGGCTGGGTGTACTGGTAAAACTTCTTTCAGAAAAGAAGAAATAACAATCTTGCAAGTTGTGCCAGAGCCATGCATTCATTTGACAGAAATGATTGAGCTTTTGTTTCTCTAAGGAGGCAAACCGCCCTCTCAGGGTTGAAGCTGAAGAGGAGGAAGTCTCTGAACAGCTTTATGCTTGTACCTTGCAAGTCATAACAGGTAAGATGAAGGACACAGCTAGCATGAAAAATAACTGATGAGTAATTTCAGCACTTCAAGGATCTCTCTTTTGGGGCAGAGGTAAGATGGAGGAGAGGAAGTCTAGAACTTCAGGGACTTTTCTTATTCTGGGAACTTGCCAACATGACCAACATGAGGTAAGCAGCCTGCAGGTCAATTACTTTATGACTAATTTTATGGTTCCCATGAGTTGCAGGTTGTTTAGTCCTAGCCTATTTTAATCTAGTCGCGTCTGATGAGGGATAAGAAATTAATCACAGCTTCTTTTCCCTTCCTGACTTCATCCCACATCTTACCCTCTTAGTGGCTGTAAGATTCAGGAACAAATCTAGCTTCACAGTTTTCACTGCCTAAACCCTACCCTGGAGGAGAGGCCTGAAACCTATGGCAGGAATCAAACTCCTTGTAAGACCTTTGTTTCTGCTAGCTACATCCATCATCCTTCCTCACTAGAAACTGTGAGCTTCAGTAAGAAATCTAAAGCTAGGATTCCTCATTCCTAAGCCTTGCCCAAACCTAAAGAAAGAGCTCCTACTTACAACAGGCTTAAACAAATTATAAGCTATTTCTCTGCAACCTTAACAATCCTTTGAGGCTTGCAGGATTTCTCTGCGGAGCAAGCCACAGAATTTCTCACTTCCTGAAGCTATCTGTAAACCTGAACTAAAGTCTAATATTTGAAACAAATCATATTCAAACACTAATCAGAAGGCATCCTTTTCCCCTTGCCAGCATAAGGAAACTGCTGGGTGAGGTTTAGCGTTCAGAATATTGTAGGCTGTTATTACCTAGCAGGTAATAACTACAGGACATAACTACTAATTACCTACAGGACTGAAGGTTTGCCATGTTCAAAGACTAAGCACTAGAGAAAGTTTTAAAAGAGTCTTTGTCTGTTCTTGGCCTCTATACTAGGATTAAGACAACAGCAGCGTTTGGAATAGGGAAAGATTTCTAGCAGGATACGCTATGGGACATTTCTTTTCTTTATTCCTGCAAGTCCTCCAAGCAAAGGGTGATGGACAGCTCAGGAAGAGCATGTAGTTGGCCACTTGAAGGTAAGGTAGATAAGGACTGGGGTTTTGAAGATTAACTGTATGTGTCTATAGCTTGCAAGGCTGGAGAAGATTGTTTCTAGGTAGATGATTTGTTTCTATGTAGAAGATGGTTTTCTATGTAGATGCAGGAATAACAATCAGGTCAGCATTAAGTAAGATCAGAGTTTTCAGGTCAGTATTTTCAGATCTGAAGAATACGGCAGCATCTGCCCATGCTTTTTTGTTCCCAGCACTAGAAGATTCTGGCTCCAAACCTTTTCTTTGCCTCATGGAAAAGGAAATGATTCAGTTATAAAGCTAATGTATATCAGTTCCTCATTTTTTATACCCAGAACTATTCCTGATTATAAACTACCAAATTAATCACAGCCACAAAACTAAACATTTCTAATTTCAGTTGCATTTTTAACCATAATAACAGCAGAAATTATATTTACTTATTCAGACTTGTTGTCATGAGTCCACGGGCTAACACAGGAATTTGCAGCACATAACCGTAAGCCATCACTTTTCAGTTTCTGATGTCATCAGCACCAAGGCTAACCAATGTTATCTCTTCATTGTACCACAGACTAAAGATTCGTGGTTAATTCAGGTTCAGATACTGGTTTTCAGGTTAGGTTAAAAGTTAGGGTTAGGTTTCAGGCTACTTTCGGGACAGCAAGGACTAAAGAGATAATTTTATTGTTGGGTACCGCATGACCTGTAGGACTAGAAGCTAGACTATCAGAGAAAAATAGCTTGTGATTAATTCTCTTGTTGTTAGGGGTCTCTGTACTATTAACCTTAATTTTAAGGTTAGGGTTCAGAAGATCTGGGTCATCTGAGCTAGATTTATTACTGGATTCTGCAAAGCCCAGAGGGCTAGACTGATGGCTTGAACAGGAATGAGCAAATGATTTGTGGTTTGGGGCAGTTAGAGATGACTAGGCCATGGGAATAATGCAGCAAACAGTTCGCACAGATGCCAATTTTGGCCTTAGCAAAGATTTAGACTGGTAGCAAGCAAACAATAAGTGTCTTTAACATTTACCACCAAAAAAGGTATCTGTGAATATATTAGATTAACAAATTTACCAAGGTTACTTCCAATCGGCTGGAAATACAACATTGTTAAACAAGGGATGTAAGACTAGATTAATTTATCAGTTCACTAATTCTTGTTCAGTGCAAATTTCAGTGCAAAACACATCAATATACAAAAAACCATATTAAAGTGCAAAGTTTGGTGTCACTGAAAGGCCAACCAACTAATAGCAAGTCAGCACAAATCATGCCACTAATCAGAATTATTTTCTACAGTATGAAACAGGAACAAGAATAATCTGTTCAATATTCTCCAGTACATGAAACCACATTTCGAGTAGACACTTACAAGACATGCTGAACCCAGAAATGACTTCCTGTGTGCAGTTCAAAATCTAGCCATGATGGAGTCACTAACAGTAGGTCTACAAATGACCACAACCATTATATCCAAAACCCAGTTCAAACTAAACCAGTGGTCTACTAATCAAGAGAAAGCCTTCAAAGCAAGGCGAAGGCTTTCTCTCGATTATTCCCCACATAGCAGAATATGGGGAAGACCTCCACCCCCCAGGAAGGTGGGGAGGTACTACCAAAACTGCTTTGGGCAAAAGTGCTCAGTGTTCCTGATGTCAGCGGTGCCTTGCAGTAATTGACCTATTGCCCATCATCTGACTTTGCCATCATGTTTGGCATTTGTCATTGGTCTCAATGTTATTGACACAAATCTAGCTTCCAAGTTTTCTGATAAGAACTAAACCTGTCACTATCTAGATGGACTCAGAAGCACCAAGTTCACTGCAGTACTGTTGCAGTAGCCAAGGTAACAGGAACAGCCTATCCAGTTAATCAGATGATAACAATCACAACCAATTCCCAAGCAAGTACTAAGAGTGTAATGTATCTGAATACAGATGAGATGAAGCCAGACATCTTTTGATCTCCAGGTCAGACCTGAGAAGGAGAGAGATAAACGCAATGCCTGGATCAGGAGAAAAAAGGGGAAATCCACTGATTTACATGCATGGCCCTTTTGTTTTCTGGGTTTGACTTCCTCCTAGTTTTGCCTTAGAAAACTAATACACGATGGATGATGCCACACAGGGGTGGTCCCAAGTGGACTTGGGAGAGGTAAGAGTATCCTAAAATGACTCTATCCGTAGGACAGAGAAGGCAGCTGCTCTCAGATGGGGGTATCTCACTTGTGTGGCCTCAAGACAATTGCAAGGAAGAGGAGGGCAGGAGGCAACTTAAGTTTGTCTCTCCTTTTCCTGCTTCCTGGAAGCTTTCTCCCCTTCTCTGAAAAGCATTTGAAACACAGAGAAACAGGTAGGAAAGGATGAACCAGGACCTGACAAGCGAAGGCTGGGAATGGGGAGGAGAAGTAGATTAGACAGGCTCTGAAAGGCTAGCATTTGAAGTTGTAAGGCTTGTTGATAGGAGGAGATTTATTTTTTAGAGTTACGTTTATTATATTTGGAAAGGAGGCACTTGAGATGGGATGAAAGGGTCTGCAGAAGACCAGAGAGGATGTATGCACACAGGGAAAGGGATTGAAAGGGAAAATGGAGTGTCAGAAAGAAGTAAGGGAGGAATGGAGACAATGTTAAGCACCTCAAAGAAGTCCGCAGAGCTGGAAGCTCAGAACACTCCTTCAAGCACCAGACACAGCCACATTAAAGGCTCAAAACCAAAATAACTTGACTGAGCTCCTGGGAATTCAAAGGTGCTATCAGTTCACGTCTCAGTACAGCTGGGTGTGAAATCCCAGTACACGCTGCCACAGGAAGAAAACGACTGACCACTACACCCAACCAGTTAGTAAATCTGGTAAATGTTGTAGAGCAGGTACCAAGGCTGACAGAAGTTAGGGACTGCCCTTCCATCTAAAGAATGATTAAATAGACTAAGACGCTTCAGCCTAAGAAACAACATGATAGGTGTCTGTAGAATCACAAATAGCATAAGTGTGGTAAATAGGAAACAACTGCACATTATTTCTTCTGGTATACAAGCCAAAGGGCATCAAATGAAAAGCAGGAAGCATTTTTCAAACAAATAAAAAGGTAGCTTTTTCCTTCCTTAACTCACAGTAAAGCCAGCTAACCCCTTGCCAAAGGATGTGTGGGATACCACAAGTTAACTTGCATTTAAAAATTCACGAACGAATTCACAGAAGAAAAATCCATCATAGCTATTATAAACAAAGGCCCCATCTCTGGCTCAGGAATTACCCAAGCCACAAATTCCTGGAGCCTGAAGAGTATTTTGAGGAAGTCTCACTACATTTGCCTCCTTCCCACAGCCTTCTTCCATCATCTAGCCCTGACCATCCTCAGAAATGAGACACTGGGTTAGGGATGAACCTTCAAGGTTAACCCAGCCCGCTGCTGTGGGCAAACGAAAGACAGAGGTAGAGAAAACCAGGAGTATTCCTATAGAATAAGTGCAGAAAGTCCATGTGTCATGATAAATGGAACCAAGTCCTGAATTTGGAAACGCTGAGCTTCAGCCATCACTGGAAATAAGATATGCCAGTCACGCAAACAACCATGAAAGCATTACCGAACAATAAAGGGAAGCCAGATAGGGTGGAGGCAGGTCCTTCACTAGCAGCAATAATTCAAACACATAGTGGGAGTTTCATTTCAAACCAATATAGTTGAACATCTGTGAGACTTATGAGGCTGTAATGGGCTGGCAAGGCAGGATTCCTTGTCTCTTCTGTGACTTATGTGCTTGTAATGTCTGGCCTTAGAAAATCAGCAAGTACTGGCACAAAGGACATGGCAACAACAAATATATTTAAAAGTGAAACCCACATGGAGCTTAGAGGGAGGAATCCAGGCTGCTGCCGGTCAGAGGGAGAGAAAGCAGCAAGGAGAGTCAGTATGCACTAAAGGGATGGTAGATGCAGCTGCGATACAGCATTTTTGCTGATCTCTCTTCTACTAGAAGCTTTTCAGTAGCCTTCTGATACTCACAAAGCTCATCCCAGTTCATAAGCTAATGTGTAACTCATATCTGTGCAATCTTTTGCCCTTAATTTTCTTGAAATTAGAGAACTGTTCTGGAAATCCAGTATTGACTAATCTCCTTCTCACGGCCCCCATACCTTCAAACCAGCTCTACGTCTTCACACGTGTTTATAGAGATTAACAATTTCCTGCCTCAGCCTCTTTTTATCTGCTAGACAAAGCAGGCAAAGCTGGTTTTATGTTATCCTATAACACAGATACAGGTTCTAGTCTTATATTCATCACTTTTCACCATACAGAGCCAGACCTGTACATAGATCTCACTTGTGCCTTGTAAAATAGTATTAATTCTTCGCTATCTTCACTGAAATTATCTTTGACAAAGTTTAAAGGTTCTGTTTGCTACTTTCTGGGCTCCCTCAAATGACATGAACATTTGTTGTCAAAATGTAACCCAAAACCCCAGGCCTTTTTCCTCCTCATGCACAGGAAAATCAATGAGTTCTCATCCTAGAACTGAAATTTCTGGCTTTAGCTGTTTATGTGTATGACCTCACAAACAATCCAGTCCTCAGTGTCATACATGTCAATTCTCTGTATGTGATATTTGGATCTCTCTTCCCATCCTGAAGTTTTATTAGCATACAGTTAATTCTGAGCCAGCAATATTAATGAAAACATTTGAGTCATTAAGGAACAAAACCATTTCTGCAAACATCTGCTTGTGTTCTTTTGCCACCTGTCCTTCACCTACGAGTACCAGCCGCTCCTGCTTAACTTTTGTCCATCTTGAAGCTTCAGTGTTTAACCCTGTCTGTTGCCTCATAACTTATTATCCATATATAATCTACAAGATTTTTCAGTGAAGTACACATAGACAAAATCCACCCAATATCAAGCATGAATATCAGGTTGTCCTGGCATGACAGTTGGATACATCTCAGCTGCAACTTATTTTTCCCCACCATTTCTAATTGTCCTTATCTCTAAAATATAATCTAAAATGCTGCATATTAGGGAAGTGAGCCTAGAAGGCAAGTAAATTTCCCAAATCAGATTTCCTCCCTTTCAGCAGCACTAAACTTGTGCTTTCAATTTACTAGAAATATTAAATAACATTTCATAATAATGTGTCATTTACCCTTGTTAGCTACCTGGCAACAGCCCTTTTACAGATTTATTAAATTACTTTGCCTTTGACCTGCAATTTTATGTGCAGTTCTCTCAACATTCAGAAGTGGAGGTTATCCACTCACCTTACTTGATCACAGTAAGCATTCTGAATTTCACTTCACCTCATTTTGGTTTCTTTAGATCCTCATTCCTGTTTGCCATCCTGCCCATCATCAGGCAGGAAAACTTAACTTGAAAACTGAGGCAAAGTATTTACTCACTTTTTTGGGTTATACTTTGAGAATCAAATCCCCGTCAAATCCTTCATTCATGTAGCATTTCAAATTCCATCTCCTTTCCTCTCTTGTTCTCTTTTTATTTCTATAACCAAAGAACTTCTTGCTGCTTGCTTTAATTTTCTTTTCAAAGTTCAACTCATTCTGTTTCCTGGCAGTTCTTACTTTGCCTGTATATTTCCTGACATCCAAGACATAGCTTTCTTTGTGGGTCAACCCTTTTTTCCATCACTTGCAAACTCCCTGCTTACTCTTAATAGCTCTTTTGAGATGGCTATTCAGCCAGTTAGGGCTGTGACCCTCTTGGTAAGCCTTTTCCACCCACCTTGTTGGGATCCAGATTACAGATAGTTTTGTGCATTTGACTTAAGAAATTCCAAACTTCCTCCACATTCAAATCCCTGTATTTTTCATGCCAGTTGACTTCACTAACCAGCTCCCTTAAAACTTATCATATGGATATTTCAGAGTATATAGCGTTACATAGTCCTTTATGTGTTTAAAACACAAGTACCACTAACTTCAGTTGCAGCTGTGAATGCTCAGCACTTCTGCAAACCAGACCCTAGAGTCTCCTGTCAGGACCCCAGAAATGAGGAACACACAATTAGTGACCACCTGTGGAAAAGTGTGATGCCTGGCAAGGCACAGGGACCGAATGGTAAAGCGAAAGGGAGAGAATCCAACTATGTGAGCCAGCATTCAACTATCACAGCCGTATGACCTGTTCTTTTTCTTCCTACAGCTGCCTTGTTCCATCACCAAACATCTCACAGGTTTTTGTCACAAATGAAGAAAGAGTACTAAAGACAATACCTTGCCCCAGTACTCATTCTTGATTCACTCCAAAGGTAGGTCAGTGAGTAAATGGCCTATGGAGAAAAAATACCCTACAAACTAAACAAAAAAACCCCAACCCAGTATACCTGCAATTAAAGATGGCATCAGAGAGCAAATTTATGGGGTAGGGCAGGGAAATGTAATCATGATATCAAAGTTCAGAGTACTTTGGAAATTTTAAAACTTCCAGGTGCTTAAATGAAACTTTAATAGTACTCCCAATATGTATCTTTCTGTGCAATTTGGCTCGGGTTTTTATGTTTTTTGAAAGCAAAGTGAAAAAACAGAAGTTCCATTGTGTAACTACTTGTAAGCACTGCACTGTCAACCATATGAATTTTCCACACAGGTCTAAGTAACTTAATTCAATGGAGTAGCTTATAGCAATAGGTGGTTGACCTCTTTATTGGCAACACTGAAGCTGGGATGACACACAGTCTGCTAGCATTTAAACACACTTTTGTTGACAGCAGAGAAACTCTGGGAGGACCTAAATATCAGATGCATTATTCCATGTTCCTCAGCTATTAGTCTATCCCCTGTCAGCATTGCCCCTCCTGTCTCACCTTCTCTGACACAGCTTTGCCTTCATTAATCTCTTCCCTGCTGCTGCCTCAGGATCCGAATTTCATCTTTCTCATGAGATCTTTCCACCCGCTGCTCCCAGCATGTCTTTCCCCTTGCGTAACAAATCTGAGTCCTCTAGATGCTTATGCACAGTCCCTTTTCTTCTTCCAGTTCTAGTCTTATTGTCCAGACAACATCAATTCCCATTTTACATTGTAGCTCCTCATCTATTCATTCTTGCCGCTCTATGACAACTTTCCCTGACCATCTACCCTTCCTTGTACATCCCCCTTTCCCATGTTCCAACACATGGGATATATAATCTGTACCTACCTTCTCATCAGCTGTTTGCATCTTTACCCAGACAGTTAGTTCCAATTTTTCCCTGCTTCATGACCTAGGCTCCTCTTTAGCACACCTTTCCTCCCTCTCTTCCTTCCACTCCCCAGCTATGTCCTAATCCTGTTTTCATTTCCCAGCCAGCACTTGAGTTCTTCCATCTTCCTATCCGCTATCAATTCCCTTCTTTCTCCTGGTGGTTCCTGTTGTCTCCTCATTCCTCCACCTGACACCCTGTCCCCTTTCCGAGACAGTTTGAGATTTTCTTCTTAATCTCGCAAATATTTTGTGGTGGTGATTATGACAGATCCATGGATACATTCAGGATCAAAACATTTCTTTTAATCAAATGTAGATGTTTTCTTTCATGCTCAATATATGTCCTAATCTGCAGACTATATTCTGATACTTGGTGGTAGATGTATGTGCATCGAATCCTTTACTTCCCTCTAAAGTACATTTTCCCATCCTTTCTCCCCCCTTTCACTAACATGGAAACAGCTCAGTCACGCAGGAAAAAAAAAATTACTTCTCTTATGTGACTCATTACACTGAAATAAACTTGAACAGAACATCAAGAACAGAAAGTTGGACATATTCTAAGTATATAGATAAACTAAGGTATTGGGAGAGAAAGAGAGGAAAATATTTTGCATGGACAGTTTACAAACCCACAGCACTCTTAGAAGTGACTGCTGCTGCATGGATATAGCTGAATCGAAAGACGGCTGGTTTCTTTGATAAGTCTGTGTTTCAAATCAAATAAACCACCTCATGCCAGTTTCTAACACTTGTAAAGATACGTTATGCTTTTACATGGGATGCCTTGCAAGCGCTGTCACACTAAGTAGGGTGAGAGGTGATAGACTGCAGCATTACTCAGTCTCATTCATATTTGCCAACCAGAATTTGCTTCAACAGTGCCACAACCAATACTGGATTCAGTGCCTCTCCTAACTTAAGAGTTTCCCTTCATATACAGTCTGCCTATTTTGGCTTCCCACGTAGTATGCATCTAAATATCCACTGTGCTGCCAGGTAACAAACCTACTGACTGTAAGCTCTGCATACTGCAAAACGACACTATCCCAGCAAAATGCGGCTTCTGCAGGATCCTGCCATGTCCTAATGAAGACAGTCTGCCAGAGAACAAAGATTAGCCATGTCTGAGGCTTCAATGGGTCAATTCAATCAAACAAATTCAAAGGCATCTTGGGTGGGTAATCCTGGAACAGACTGTTACTATCACTAATGTAAGCCACACAGCAATATTTCACTGCCAAGGCTTTCATCTGGTGATAAACAATGTCTCAGGAATATAACACCAGGAGAGACAAAACACAAAAGCAAAAGGATTTCCATCATGCACACACACTCCCCCCTCACCCCCCATACTGAATGCTGTAATGCTGAGAGTTGTTTCAGAGCAATCAAACCGGGGGCAAGGGGAGTTTTCTGATCAGCTTATTTAGAAGTATTTAGAAGTTAAAATTATCATTCTGTTCTGGATATATAACTAACAAAGCAGTAACTTAAAACCTTGAGCTCTGAGTACCCTTGGATGGAGACCAAGAAGCCAGAACACTATATCCATGCATCTCTGATTAGCTAGTTCCATGCGTGTACTGAGAATAAGGCATGTTTCAAAATCATTTGAAATGGCTCTTTCAGTGCTGTGCTCAAACATAGGTTAACCACCTGAGAGCTAAAGAGCGCCAGACCCTGCTACAAATTTTGTTCAGAAGCAGTGGCTAAGTGGAGGCTTGGTTTGTCTGGTTGACTTAGCCAAAGACCTGGGAAACACATCAGGAGGAACCATCTTCAACCTGGTTTTCAAACGTGCCTCCACAAATTAGAAACAAGGTTAATCAGAGCAGGGCCAAAGTTTGTTTGCAAGGTTTGTGAACCTTAACAAACTATTTCCTCAACAGACCATCCTGGTCTGAATTTTGAGTTCATAATGAAAACTGAAACCTGGCCGGTGTCTGGTGGATTGGGATTTGACAAGACAGTATTTCACATGGTCCTAGTTATTGGCTAAGGAAATACAGTGTGGCTGTGGCTACAAAAGAGAGCTACATCCCTGAAAACTGGACTGGTAAAATAGCAGTGTTATTAGAAAAAGTGTAATGTGCAATGGCAGCCTAAGTATTTGTGTGGTGTTTTTGCAAAAAGCTTGTGCTTAGGATGGATTTGGCACTGTTTCAACTGCACTATCCTTTAATTGTCTAGGCCACAGTTTTCACCACAACTACCTGAAGATCTGGCTTCTGGCTGAATGGAAAGATCTTCCAAGAGTCCAGGGCAATTGTGGAAGAACAGTCACTACTCTCTGGAAAAACACATAAACCTCTGTTGGGTCCACTGAGGCTTTAGGAAGGAAGTGGACCTTTGACACAATGTCTCATATGCTTCTCTTACAGCCAGCCCTAATACAATGTTTGTAAATGGTGCTCATGAACTGAAGCCCAGCTTTTATCCACAAACAGTAACAGACAGGCAACAAGTGCATCAATCCTTATGTCTGACATGATGTATGACTCATAAACAAATGAAATGCCAATTTCTCTGTGTGCATAATAAACCTTTTACATGGCATAACAGTGGGGACCATCCTGTGAAAGGGGGCTGTGGATACTGTGGACTCCACACGTTTCCAGCTGTTTAGATGCAGGCTGCTAGTTTTGATAGAGAAAAATAAAAAGAGTATTTCAGACTCTAATACTGCTATGTGCTGTTCTGACTCCAGCTTTATAAGGTACATTGAAATTGATTGTCCCTCTTCTCCACCCTTAGTTTAGGAAGTATACTGAAATATCAAAGGGCTGATAAAACCAATTTGACACAGCCAGCAAATGAAGGAGACTGACTATAAGCCAGATTGGCTAGTGTAAATTAGCATTGTTCAGTGGGCTTCACTGAGGTCAGGGACAATCAGGTGATGATTTGCCTTTATATCCCTATGCTGATGTATACGGATGGAGTCTGATGTGTAACTCCCAAATAAGAATGGGATATAAGTGTGTAAATCTTTATGCATTATAAGGAAACATATCCCATGAAAAAATCAGACTTCTATTTTGTACTTGTGCCATGAAACTTAAAAAGAAGTGCAAATTTTAGCTGGGAGGGAACTTTCATGACCTAGTTATAAATCTCTAACAAGGAGTGGTTTGCAACTAAAACACTGACAAACTCTCAAGATGAACGGTGCAAGTGGGTGCGCCAGTAACATCCCCTCCGAATTCTACTCTAGTGCAGTCAGTGTGTCTCATGCCAGCATTTAGAGTCCACAATGAAATAACCAGTACAAAGTGAGGAAAACAGTCATTTCTGAATTACTGTCCCTCTTCAGAAAATAACCACAAACCCAGGGCAATTTAGTTACTAGAATGTTGTGGTTCATATGTTCTAACAAGGGACAGTCAAAGAGAAAGCAACATATTCCCTCTTGTATCTGTAAAGAGGCGAAGTGGAGGACTAAGAAATTGGTTACAACAGTACTGGTGTGACAAAGAGAAAGCATTCTGTGTTGTGCTTAGAGACAATTAAATGTTTTTTAGATTCTTCTTCGTCTATTTCATAAGACTCATCATTTTTTTCCCCCTCTAGGTCTGTTTTATTGCTACTTTAATCATATTTCTGTTTTTTAATTTCCTTTTCATTTTTATTGTAGACATGAAGTTTAATGAATCTAACAAAACCAAGTTTTTAAAAAATCTCAGTGTTGACAACTTTATCATATCAAGGTGCCTACATCAATGAATCAGCCTTTTTCTTTACAGTTTGCCTTCCGTGCCCTTTCCTGGCCGAACTGCCCTTAAGACAGAATGACATTTGTGTTTTACAGCCCCGCTGATGGAATTAATGACTATACTTATTAATTAGGATTATTGGAATTTCCCGTCTTCCTGTTTCATAGTAGCACTCCACCTCTGCTTGCCAATCATAATTACAACTACTGACTCTATCACTTTTTGCTTTTCTAAATGAAATAAAATGTTTGGCTTGGCCCTGTGCCAAGAATGGGGTCATTCCCAAACTTGTAATAACATATCCTTAGCTGATGTTTCTTAGTAACATGTGTAAATAGGAAAAAACAGTTGCACTGCGGGGGTTTAGCTTGGCCACATGTGACTACAGTTAAAGAACATGGGAAGAAAATCAGTGGTCTTTCCATGATAGCTGTCCAGTTCAACAACGAGCAGGCTGCACAGAGACAGAAGTACAGACATACGCAAAGTTAACCACATTCTTTGCTCAGCAGCAAGCTGGCACAGCACATCCCTTTTTTGCTATGAACCAGCCATACAACCTCTGCCTGGAGCTGAGCCTCAAGGATGAGTCCAGAAAAACCACAATGCAGCCTACCACAATATTCCTTCTAATATCTTCTATTTACCTCTGGCAATGCTAAAATTCTATTACAGTTAAAAACACATCTTGGGATTAAGGACATTATATGTGGTTTCTTGGTGGCACTCTCTAGGTAAAAGAATGTTTGATGTCACAATGAGAGATGGGCTAAAGATGTGAAGCTTTGGCCAGGATTTGGATCTGGGATAAATAAAGATGTTTGAGATCAAAGCTTTTGCTCTGACCATGACAAAACTGGGCTGCCCTTCAGCTTGGCTTAAACTTTGACACTCCTAGCAACTAAAGTTCAAGAATTTGTGAACTGAGCATCTTCAAATTCACAGAACAAATATGCCTCATGCTTTGCTTGGAAATCTCAAACAGAGCTTTGATATGGAAATGAAACATAAAGCAGTAAATACATTGAACATGTGAAGATACCCCAAAATTATTTTTCCTTACGGAGGCCCCAGTGACTTTCATTACTCAGATTTCTAGTGGTTGTTCCAGATTAAGTGGGTTTAACGTAGGCATTCTACAGTGGAAACAGTTGCAGGCTGAACATTGCTATGAGGACAAAAAAGATGGACATTACTGTCAGTGCAAAGCATTTAATCTAGCAGGTACTGTATAGCAACAAACTATCGTGCTATACTCTGTATAGTCCCTCCCTGTAGAGGGACTGCCCAGTTCTACACTGGGCATACAGAATCTTTCCTGCTGCTGATTCTGTTCCTTCGCGATCAGCTATGGCTCCTCAGCCTCACAGAGCCCGTCTGAAACCTGTAACTGGCAAAACTGGAGGCCATATACTATAGCTTCCCCTTTAAGGACTAGGTGCTGGTGCAGAGGTACAAATACAGCATTTGGAAACCACTGCGATCAGCCTGAGACTGAATTTGGCAATGTAGAAAATAACAGGCTGGTAAGAGAAGGAAAAAAAAACCCCAAACCAAAACTGCAAGCTAAAGATGTTTAAAAAGAGTCTTATCTGAGGGCTTTCCCCCCCCCCCCCCTT
>JBCJKH010059740.1:0-22421 GCA_039877255.1 Loriculus beryllinus | reverse complement strand
AAAGATGTTTAAAAAGGGTCTTGTCTGAGGGCTTTCCCCCCCCCCCCCCTTCCCCCCCCCCCTTCCTTCCAGTATTGTGATTTCTTCATTTGCAACAGAAAAGAAAATGTTTCTTGCATTGCTGCTGTGCAAAGGGACGATATCCCTGGTCTACATTTAAACAGAGGGACACCATATACTTTTCTTCATTACAAAGTTCTCCTTGACTCTTACTGACTTGAGCGACTGTCTAAAATGCAACAGGACTGTGATTTCAAGGCCAAATGAGTACACCACGTACTGAGAGGAATCCTTCGTGTGTGGTTTGGTGGTTATGGCAGGAAACTGGCAGATGTGGCTCCTGGGAATTGACATTTGCTGAGACATTGGTATGCAGCAAAGCAGATTTAAGGCAGGTGGAAAATGAAGCAACAGCAATCAAAAATGATGTGCTTGGATTATCACTCCTACTGTGCAATAGGACACGAAAGCACAACCTCTCAACTGATCCTGGAAGAAGTAGTGAACATTTTGTTTTTCACATAAGCCCAGCAGAACTTTAACATAACTTGTATAGAAGCAGGTGTCCTCTCTATATTTCACATACTATAAAGTTTCCCATATGCAAAACTGGAAAAGTAAGTCCAGATCTTGGCGCAGGCTGTGGTCACAAAAATGGTTTAGCAGGATATCCAACTATTTCCCTGTTGTGGATGTACCAATGGGAGTTAGCTGGAGATCCATTTCAGTCAAGGCAAGCTAGGGTAAGCATGAGGCCAATCTCATTTTCATGCAAGGTTGATCTGAGTAGAACAGGTCTATAACCACCACTGCCAAAGACTGTCAAAATCTCTAAAAGTTTTAACATCTCTCCACTCCTATTCTTTCTCTTAGTCTTCCATATGCCAGATCCAAACTTTCTTTTGCTACATTATGGACTCCATATTCATTACAGTAAAATTGAGATGCCATGCAAGACTATCCAGTGCACTATCACAACATAAGAGACAGTGGGAATAAATCCCAAATGCTCACTGGGTTAAAAGCAAATAACAACAGCTGGAATTAATCTGAGTTTCCCATATTCAGTGGATGCCTCTGAAGATGATGGATATTACATGGTGTGAACACTGTAACTACAGGTACCATGATACTAGAATGGGAATTGCTATGCTATTAAATGAATGACAGAAGTTTCAGAGTGAGTTAATAAGGGTTCGCAGCATAAGCTCCAGGTTCCCAGAAGCTAGGCAGAATATCTTTAAGCTGACTGCTTATTCCCTAAACACATATGATGTATTTAAGGGATACATGTGCTGACTTTTTTGAGGGGGCAGATATTTTAATCCTTCAAAGCTGGAGCTACCAATCTAGTAAAAGCCCACTTCAGTTGGAAAGAACTAAAGCAGGAAAATACAAATAATTTTCTGTGACAGTTTATATACCTTTCCTCACTGAGAAGGCTTCTCACATGTATATAATGACACCTCTTCATGTGATGGCCATTCTGCTGGTACATGCACAGCACTTTCACAAAATAAAAGGGTAAAGACTACATGAGTGAGGTTGCTACACACGTAAGAGGTAAACTAGTCTCAGGAACTATGTCACATGTCTGCCACTTTGTCTTTCATTTGCCACCATGGACACTGTGGTATGGCTGGCTCATCTTACTGCCTTAAAACATGGAATTCAAACATGATTTTAAGGGAACCGTGTAACTCTATTACAAGGAGATATTCAGTGTTTAGATAGCTGCTTGGCACTTGACACAGACATCTCCAAACAGACAGTAATAAAATAAAGGCTCATATGTAGAATATAGAATGAATCAATGATGTTTTCTCTGACTGCTGTGAAAAGCTGATTTAACCTTGACCAGAGCTGCTGGAAGAGTGCCTGTGTGAAATTAAAGCAGCAGAGATCAGGGCAAAATCCTCAGCTGGTAAAACTGTCAGAGCTGCGCTGAGGTAAATGGTGTTAAATCCCCACTATCAAATGGGACAGTCCATGTTACATCACTCAAAAAATACTTTCAAGTATGAAAAGCCAGCTAGCAAACTCAACAAGAACAAATGGCTTACAGAGCAGGAAAAGCTCCTATTCATTAAATAAGGGTCAAGCATATGGGCCAGTAAACTTCCCTTCTTTTGATCAATTATGCTTTAAAAATCAAATTAAAACCATTCTTAAGGATATGTCATACAGCTAAAGCCACAAGAATGTTCCACGGTTGGGCAACACTAAGGCAGTAAATCAGATTTTTTTGCAGGCCTAGAGAATGCAGGGCAGACAATAACAAAACAGACACTGGCAGCAGAGCTGCATCCTTTGAACCGGACACTGTAACAGATATATACTGTGTTCTGGAAAAGCAGCACAACAGCACATTGCTGAGAGCAAACAGAAAGCTAGAACAAAAAAAAAAAAAGGGCAAGCAACCAACCAACATCAGCAACAACAATAAAAATATCGAATAAAACAAAAATTCTGGCTTTTTTCCACTTTCTGTCACAAAAAAACATGAGGAAGTTGAGATACCAGGACATTGCAACTGCTTTCAAACAGGTCATTCTGCCACGTGAGGTCAACAATGCTGCTGCCACTGACTTCAGCTGAATCAGGTTTTGGCACGCTGGTTTTAATTTATCATATTACTGAAGTTGTACTTTGATATAAATCCACACCAGAGCAAGACTGGAATAATGCTGTGGTTAATCAGATCAAATGAAACAATGGTCCTCTAGGTAAGAAATACAGCTGTATCTCTGATGTTAGGATTAATATTCACTCAGCTTTGAAATGAGTTGAAAAGATTCTGGGTACGGATGTCATAGATCACATACAGAGAGGTTAACCAGCACAATCCTTGGATCTATGAGATCTGAACAAAAGTGCCATGCAAAGAGGCACAAATCAGGAATTCTAATGAATCATCTGCCAAAAGAAATTCCATTGGCTAAGCACTAATATAAAAAATTAGTTTGATAAGATGGATGAAGCCTAACACCAAAAACATTTGCAGATTTGAAAACCTCTTCTTGCAGACCAGGCAATAACAGAGCAATACTTGTTGTGCATATTACTGCAGAGGAGGAACATACATGTGCCATCTGCCCAACGTCAGAGCATTCGCATATACTGATTGACCTGCTGCAGATGCATTTAAAAAACTCATTGATGAACTTCCTTCAGGAAAAAAAATTATCTAAATTCCAGGAAATTATGAGGCATTTAAAATAAAGTCTGCTGAGTTAAGTCAATATTAATCTTTCCCTAAGTCACTTTCAAAAATCAGTACCAGAGATCCCTGAGGAATGAAGGAACTGATGGATTTATAATGGCTGATGATTTAGTTTACAAAAGAGGTTTGATCATATTGAAAGATACAGACAATTTTTTTTTTGTATAATAGAGAGACATACGCTAAACTTAAATAGACACCACCTACCCAGGAATCAAATCTAAGGAGAAAGAGTTGATTTACAGCAGCAATTCTTTTTACTAGTTCAGGCATCTCCTTGTTTCAGCACACTCCATAGCATGCCCATATCTCATTCCTGTAACAGTATGCTGACTCCAGCCTCAACAACCGCTGCTGGGGTATGTTCTCCCACAGCCACAGTTGCCAGTTCTCTGTTCCCTGGCCTATGCTCACATCCTGGCATGTGAATGAGGTCACTCATGCAGTCCATGCCTGAAATGCTCACAAGTCATTGACTGGTACTCTTTGCCCTGCAACACGTAGTGCTCTCTGGTATGATTAGGAGAAGTGCAGAAGCAAATACATCACTTCAAGAATGATAGTAATTCTTACCAATCTATGTGGGTGACTTCAGCTGAGGTAAGTTACACAGCAGTGTTCTGCGCCTTACTGAAGATATTCCTGTAAGAAGGATAGAGATACATAAACATTTTAGCCACGATGAATTCTGTTAATTTACTTAAAAAGTATTATTTTTTGACCAAGCTACTTTCCTGTTTATGTACCTGTCAAAGGAACACATACTTAGTGCAAGAAGAGCAATGACTTATTCATACAAAAATCTCTCAACAACACTGCAGCCACTGTTCGCTCTAAATCGATCACAAATATCATGTCTGTATTGATACAGAGAATTTTGGCAAGTTGTTTCAAGTTTTATTGATGGAGCATAATATTTTACTTACATAAATTAACTGCATGCTAACTGAAAATGTATTTTACAAACTTTTTTTGCCTTTTGCTGCAACTAGAACACAGATAAGGAAGACAAATAGATTTCAGGACAGGTCATATGCTTAATAAGGCAACAAATTGATCTACACCAACTAAAAAATAAAGTACATTCCTTTTCATTCCACAGAGTCAGAAAACTATCACAGAGAGGTATTTCTCCCCTCTAGCTTTGCATTAACTGAAATCCACTGTTTTATAAGGCAGAACAGCAAAGAGCATTTAAATCCCCACATTTTCAGCATTTAGGAAGAAAAAAATTAACAGAACCTTACAGTGACAGAAAGAAAAATATGCTGATTTCAGAAGTTCAGGGAAGCCACTGTATCACAGGTACTGAAAACAGTTAGCAAAGACAAGCTTTGTTAGAGCATGGGATATATGCTTAGATAAAAGACACAACAGTTCCAAAGAACACAAATGAAAAAAAACCCCAATTCAAGTTCATGAAATGACATACTATGGGAAAAGCAAGAGAGAATTTGACCTAAAAACCTATTTCTTAGACTACAATTCCTAGTCTAAAACTCAAAGAGAAGCCAAAACCAATAAACAATTAGTACAGTGTCGATGTTTATACACATCAAATCATGATGTGCAAGGCGAAGAGTATCAGCAGTTCAAGTTATTGAATGAACACCCTGTGAGGTATATCAATTGCTCAAAACATTCACAGGGCAACGAGATGGCTGAGAAAGTCCATAGCAACTTCACTCCCTCAAACATAGCACAAAAGGCCAGCAAAGACGTGTGACTAGATCCAACTGGATCTTCACAGTGCACCACCAAACAGAACTGGGTTCTTCAGCATTGATGCCACTGGATGAATATGGGTCTTGCTGTTCAGAATTAAGTCGTTCATCCCTATTTTAGCAGAAGTATAATGCAACACTGAGCTTTGCTGAGATCTATATTTGCTGTTATAAAACTGATAATAACAGCTCTAACAGGTAAGAGGGTATGAGAAGGGCATCATAGACACATTTGTGTTCTCATGCCCATACCTGTCTCTCACACCCTGCTGAGTCTCAAGAGATGGTGGCAACTGTCAAGAGACTAGGGTTTTGCTAGCAATGGAGGAAACAGCTCATACAGGTAAGTTCCTTTCACATCTTCACCAAAGAGACAGAAATGCTGAGATCAGAACCCTCACTGTCATTTATTTCAATAAGTTTTGATTCAAATTCTCTGCTCTCCATGTGGAAGTGGCAAAATGCCAAGAGTATTGGGCTTGCCACTGTGATGTAGTTCTTTTTAGGGCTTTTCCAGCTAAAATCTGTTCCTTCTTCCAAGTTTGTCTTTTATGAAAAATCAGTCTCAGGTGCTGCAATAAGCAACAGCTATGACAGTGAATTAGAAAAAAAAGATGACAGTGAATTAGAAAAAAAAGTATGCAGTGTCAAATATTACACTAATGGCTTGAAGTTGTTGCCATTTATTTTCTGTATCCTGACCTGTGTAAAACGAATTTAGTCATTGCAGTCCTGTTCCTGCAGCACAGAAATCACCACTAAAAGCACCGTTGCAACCAGTATCACTCTTGCTACGCCTGCTAGGGAGGGCAAGTATTTAGTACACAGTGACATTACCTAAGGTTGCCTCCAGATATTCCTCCTCTGAAGCAGGTTAGAAGAACAGCAGAGAGATCATGAGGGAAAATGTATGTTAAGCACAATTTTCTTTCTGAGTACACAGCTGAGGTTGGTTTTGCTTTCTGTTAGCCAAGGACAACAAAAGCCATAGCTGTGTGCTAAACGTTTTTTGAACAAGCTGAACAGAAATGCCCTTTAAAGTTAATCTAGGGGGGAATAAAAACTCTTTCACTTAGCAACAGTCTCTTGGTCCCTCGGCCCTTCTGAAAGCCTATCCCTCCGAAAGAGGTGCCTCTGGTCCTCTCGGTTCCTTTGGGGCTGTCAGCTGGGGATTGTAGCTCTCAGCTAATTTCCAGTATTTGGGTACTGTTTTGTTATGCAGCGGCACCAGCTATTCCCAAGGGTCCTTCAAGGGGCCACATGCACTGCTATGCTTCTTTATCCCATGCTGTCAGTATAAGACTGCTCATGTTCATTACAATGGCAAGAAAATTACTTCTGAAAGATGAATGCTTACAAGCAGCCCCGTGTTTTGGACCGTAAGCAGAACCTTGTATCCCAATGGGCATTCTGGGAGCTTCTGGGCATGGCTTCATATGGAATTTCAGGGCATGCAGTTCCTTCAGTGATCAGATCTGATACGACTTCAATTCGCATCTGCAGAAGTTTAACACATCTCTGATCTTTCTGACAGCACTAGAGTTTTTGCTGATGCTGAGAACATTTTGCTGCCAGTTTATACCCTTTCCTAAGGAAGGACAGGAAGAGAAGCCAAAGCTTTAATTCTTTAAAGCTATTCTTTTTATTTTTCTTTTGATACACATTTTTACCCATAGGCATCTTGGTTGCTAGCTGCACTTGCCAGTCCCACAAGTGCTTTGAAACTCTTCTCAAAGAAAGCTTCTTTTTCATCATTACCAAGTCTCTGTTTGCAGAGAGCTCACTGACTAAAACACACTCATCTCTAACTTCTCCTTACCATCTTTCCTAGGAAGACATACTACTCCTACCTTTTGCAAGTTTCTAGGGTATGTGGGGTACCACGACAGCACTGCAACACACACGATGTAGTCTGGTGGTTGGGAAAGGAGGGATATCTGAGTGTCCTCTGTGCTATTAAATACCACAATCAAAGCTTAAATAACATGCTGACATGAACTTCATGAATACTAAAGACAGACTCACAGGTCTGAGCAGCAAGGATCCTGAAGAGCACATTCCCACACTCTAAGGTGTTATGCGTGCATGTGAGAAAACCTGTTGCCTTCTGTTCTTTCCTAGAGTGAAGAGGGACAGAAACAAGACTAGCTGCTATGATCCACAACTGAAATAAAGAAATGCTCTACAGGACAAAGAAGTGGTAGGATAAGCGCTACAATAGACAAGCAGGCTCAGTCAGCACATTGTTGCAGGCAGATGACGTGCCAGCAGAAGAGAACAACAGTCCCAAGACAATTGTGGCTGGCCCACAACCTCAGTCTATGTCAACTCTGTGGCCCATAAGCCAAAGGTTTTCTTTTTTTCCCACTCCCTTGCTTACCACACGGCATCTGCAGCCTTACACAACTACTGAATTCTCCCAGGATCTTTGGGTGAGTGAAACAAGGTTGGGAGCAGACTCCACATAGTAGCGGCCGGTATGTTAAATGTTTGACCTGAGAGCTGAACAAGGGCAAAGGCTGCTCTGACTCTGAAGAACCCTCCTGCCTCATCCAACTCAGCTTCCTTGAATCTCCTGCCTATGTGACAGCCAAGAACAGAGTAACTCCTTTTTCTGGCCATTCAGATACTTCTTCACAGCTATGTAGAAGTTGTTCCTTTCCCTGAAGCTCTCAGTCTTCGCTGGTCCCTGTGGCAAATTACTGTGGTTCTTCACCCCGTTCCTCTCTTGCGGGAATTCATCCCTTATAAGAGGCTGTAGAATCCCTTGTGGAACTGGTTGAAGGGGGAGAAAAGAAAGCCCTCGCTGGATTACAGCTCACTGAATGTAGCAGAAGGTATTTAAATGAATAAGAATTATGCTTATACTCAGACTGTTCTGCAAGACCATTACTTTCACAGCCAGACCATTACTCTAGCTACTGTACCTTTATAGGTTATGCATCCTCTAATAATGATCATGGTGTAAATACAGTGTGACACATACATTATTTCTTCTCAGCCAAGAAATCAATTATAAAGCTGCTCCTGAAGAATCTCCATATATGCCAATATATAACCAGCATTAAATTCCTCAGATTAACTGGTCTGGGGCGTCTCTGCAGCAACACTGTTAGAATCAGGTGCTTGGGAGATGAGAAATGATAGCTCAAAATGATGCTTCCTTCACAGGGACAGAGCAAGACTAAGGGATAAACCCATGCTACTGCCTATCTCCATGCACTGTCAGAGAAGGTGCAATAGAAAGGATGCAAGATAATTCAACCTGGACACTAAACAACACAGCTAAAAAAAGGGAAGATTTTCAGTGAGTGGGGAAGGGGGGGGTAGGAGGAATTCTTGGAAACTTGACCACGTTTTGAGTGCTCAGCAACATCCTACACACAGTAGGGGATTCTACCCACATACACCAACGCGTAGGGTAAGGGCAGTCCCACTTCCCTTTCCCTCTTCCTTCTATTTCTCTTCCCTCTCCCTTCCTTTTCCTTCCCTTCCTTTCCCTCTCCGTTCCCTTCCTCCCCCCGCCCCCCCTTTTGCTCTCTCTTCTTTCCTTTCCCCTTCCTTTTCCTATCCCTCTCTTTTCCCTTCCCCCTTCCTCTTCTTTCCCCCCTTTCTCCTTTTCCTCTCACTCCCATTCCCCTTCATTTCCCCTCTCTCCTCTCCCCCTCCTTTCCCTGCTCTCTCACCGCGGGTTCCCCCCCTCCGCCCACACCGGCGGCCCGCGCCAGTAGAGGGCGCTCGGACACCAACCAAGCTCGGTATGGCCTCAATGCGCACTCGGGCTAATGACGGCCGGCGGCGGGGCCGGAGCGGGCGCGGGCAGCAGAGGGGTGCCCGGGGCTCAGGCTGCAGGCGCGGCGCAGCGCGGAGGATGCTGCTCGCTTGCAGAAGCTTCTCCCGCTGCTTCCCTGTTCTCATAACGGCCTTTGCCAGAGGGAAACGTCTGTCTTCCCCAAGGCAGGAACTGAAGAACGTGGCGCAGGCAAGGGAGCAATAAGGCTGTTTCACACCTTGTTTTATCCCTGCGAGTTTCCCCTTTCCCAGTGTGCAGGGGATGGACACACTGGGAAGCCACAGGTGTTCCTGCAGGAGAAACGGTGTGCTGGATGCTGTCCCCTGCACAGCGAGCAGGCAGCCAAAGGGCTTCTGGAGTGCAGAGCACACATCCCACCTGCAGTGTAAAGCCCTGGCCTCCAATGACGCCCAGGATGCCAGAAGCATCCCTCAGATGCCTGCGCCAGGGGCTCCCTCCCCTAATCTATGACCTGATGCGTGATGTATCACTAGCCAGAAGTGGTGACATCCTTAGGCCACCTGGTTGAACCATGAAGCTAACCTCAAAAGGAGATTGGGCAGTGACTTCAAAAGTCTCTTCCAAACCAAATGGTTTCATGATTCTCAGTGCTGGGTAAGTACAGAAAAAACATCCTTATTCCCATTTCACACCACAGAAGCAAAAGGTATATGTGGATAAGTAAATTTTGACCAGATAACATAAGGACTAGGAAAGTTTCAGGTAGAGTCAGCTATAACAGAACCTGTCATCTTATAGTCCCAGCAAATCACTGCCTTCCTCCCTGCACTATCCTGTTAATATTCCTTTTGCATACTCTGTAAACAGGAGGTAGGATGGGTTACATTAGATTATATAAGGGTTACACTCCTGGATTCATTGTACATGTGAACATCAACAACTTAATTGATGGTGTATATGCACCCTGTAGGAAAATATGGCGTTCACTGATGGGCCAACTAGTAAAATGTTTCATTTGAAATCAGTTTCTCTCAATGATAGCAGGCAAAGGATTGTCTCTTTTTGTCATTGCAGCTACTTACTGGTGTACATAGAATCACAGAATAGTTAGGGTTGGAAAGGACCTTAAGATCATCTAGTTCCAACTCCCCTGCCATGAACATGTACTGGCACACTCACTCCCTCCTTTAAGTTCCACCATCATAAATCCTGAATTGGTTTATTGAAGCCCCTGAGGCTTAATCAGCTTGCTTGTATTACAGCCCAATAAGAGAACTTGCTCTTAGCTATCAAATTGATTTGATTGTACAGGTGTACTTTTAAGAATAACATTTTCCACACTTCAACTTATTTTAAAACTATTATCAGTTTTATAAGGGGCCAAATTTAACTCAAAGGTATATTAAATTATAATAAACAAGGTGGCTTTTACTTTGTTCCTGCAACTGTTCTTATAATATGGTGAGTGGGTAAGCTTGACCTAGCGGGTACTGCTGTGCACTTGGACTTTGCAGGAGTTCCTGGACAGGCCACTCACTCTGTGCCACACTTTGGCTTCCTGTCTGCAAAATACAGCTAGCACTTCCCTGCCTGGCAGGGGCAGTGGGAGTAAAACCCTGCTAGGATTGCAGGATGCTTGAGGACTACATCAGCGAAGGCCATATAGGTGCCAAGAACAGATATGTATCTACATATCCAGACAACTACAGCCTTATTGTGACTCAATCAAGTTCAAACATTTTAAGATAAAAGCTGCCATTTCAAGTTTCTTAGGCTCAAGGAAATTCACAATAGAAACAAACCATCAGCACAGAAATGACTGGGATTATTCACACTCAGAAGAAGTGAGAGAAATCACTTGTCAAGGTCACTTTTGAGACCTCGACAGACTGAGGGGAAAACAAAAAAATCCAATGTATGAAATCCATGACAGAAAAAAGATGTGAGATTAGAGCTTCTTTCCCCATTACTTATTCAAATTGAGAAAAAATTATGATTTTTTTTATCTTCAGCTGAATCCTCCTGCAAGCTGAAACACTGAGATTATACATTAGCAAGTCAAATTTACCTTTCCTAAAATCCCTTGAGGAACAGGTCTGGGGCATTGATTGGTCAAGAATATTCACTCATCAGGAAAAAAACAGTTAATCTTGTAAGTACTACTACAGCCCCCCATTTGCCATACATTGCTCTGAGATGCTGGCATAGCTGAAACAGGTAAATTACAAGGTTGGATGGCTTTTAACTCCCTGGCTAGAGATTTTCCTTTAAAGTGCTGGCACACAGGACATTCTCATTTTAAAATATGCTGGAGTGACACTAGTAAAGCCTTTAAATCAAAAGGAAATTCTGATGCAGCAGAAGCACAAGACTGATCCTATTGCCACCTCATCACTCTTAGTTCAAAATCTAAGGTACCCCATCGTTTATATAGACACCAATAAGCACCACCATTCATCCACAGCCACACAACCTCTTACAGCAGAGATGGGCCTGAGCTACAAAATTCCACCCCGTGTCTCCTTACTTCTGGATTTACAGTTTTGCTCAGCCTCAACTCTGCTACAAAGAGTCACAACTACAGATGCAGTTCCAGAAAACAAAGACATGAAAACTTCCCAAAGTGGGAGCTTCCAAACATAGATGGGCTTAATTGGATCCTTATCCCTGTAACTAATGACTAAAGGAGCATGAAACTTAATGTTATGCAGCTCGTGGAAAGTGAGCTCTTCAGTACTACCCTGGCCTTGCTAACTAGGATATATTTTGTGTGTGCCTGTCAGACATGGGCAAGCTGTACACTCAGCTAATGGATTACTGTGGTATTTGTGCACCAGTTACTTGCTGCAGAGAGGGTCTGGGACCTTTCCTGTCACAGATCTGTTGTTCTTCCACTTCTGCATTTCAGTGCCCCTCTTTGGTCTGAGGGTTCTCCCTATCAGGTTGCTTCATTCCTCTGCATCAGAGCATGCGTGTATGTTATGTAAAGCATGTGGGAACATCAGTGCGGAGTACTTACGCAGCAGCTAAAGTATCATATGTCTATTTTGCAAGATATGGAGAATTTCATATGCAAGTTATTAGCAAGATATAGGTACAGATAAAGACATAGATGTAGACACACTTCTGTACAGTTTTGGAAAATGCTGATACTTCCATGTAATGCAATTTAAATCTACCAGTGTCAGCAAAGAAGCAATACGTTTATCTTACATGCTGTTTAAAGAATGAAAACATTTGGTGAGCTCTTGGTTTGGTAGTTGGAGCAAAGCAGTGCTATTCAAAGCAAAATGATATATATACAGCAGTGAGAACCTTCTCACCAACTACGGCAAAATAATTTCTCATACTATTTCTTTTAACCTTCCTTTTCAGTCTTCATTTTTGCATTGGATTTCTAGTAACAATTTTCCTTCTTTCAAAGAAAATGGAGATAAAAAAGCATTGTAAACACAAGGCAGAGAAGTTACAGAGATTTCCAGTTACCTTTTGCTGCTGCTGCCCTTTCACTGTAATAGAAACGTGAGAACACAGAACTAGAAAGGACCATCTGGAACCATCTGTGAGCTGCTCCTTGCACTGCAGGCTACTATGAATGAGATGTCTAATTGCAAACAGTGCATAGAACATCTACTCCACATGTCACAGGCCATGAAACAGTTCCTATGCAGCACCATTAAGAATGATGATGAATAATAATGAGCATCCAGAACTGTAATGTGCCATAGAAGGAACACAGCATCAAGCACCATAAGCATCTGAGTACTGGGGACAACCATCATTTTAGGGTACAACGATTTTAAGACTTAAAGAATGAGTTTTGCTGCAAGAAGGCAAAACAAACAAAAAAATCCCATCATTCACTACTGTGACCCAGACAAAGATTTCTTCTTTACCTCAAAACTTGCAATCTATTTAGCTTTGAGTGCATGAATCAGATTCACTTCCCATTGCTTATAGGAGAAGAGTTCATTATGGAATCATGTGTTACTACCTATAATTCACATCCTTGTAATTCTCCCCTCTCATCAATAGTACTACAGCCACTGTATTTCAGCCACCAAGCAGGTCTGAAAAGCTAAAGAAGCCCATGCAGGAGAAGTGCAACCCTAGGTCAACTCACCCAACCTCAGTATGTATTACAAAGATTAATGGGTGTCATTGCAGTGAGTGCACGGATCTGCTGCCGGTGGCCTTGAAAATATGAGAAGTATTTGAGATTATGTTAGAGGTATAGCTGAAAAGTGAATCAAAATTTGTGCTGCCTTTTTTTTGGGCTGGGCTGAAAGAAGCCCTTTCTTTCTATTAATTCCCAGTAAGTCTTCTTTACACAGTGTGACTGCTTCATCTAAAAAGGAAAAGTAATGGCTAATGGACCCTTTAACAGGATGGCTTTAGGGGCTCGGAGGATGTTATCTTTCAGGGTTAAGGCCAGGCTGAATCCCAGCAGCGTTAGTTTTGCCACAATCATAAAACAGAGCATAAAACAACTGTCTAGAAGTGAAAAAGGAAAAAAAAAGCCTACCGCTTCTTTTTCTCTCCCCTGATCCTTATGAGCTGATCAAGAAAAATGTGGTCTGTATAAATGGAAGGTATTCCATAAATACACTGAGTGGAGCTTACAGTATCCCAAAAGAGCTATTCATCAACTCCAACAGGAATATGCACTGGGAGGCCTTCACTGAATTAAAAACAACAAAAAAAAAGACCTATCCACTTATCTCATCATTTGGTTATCTCTGATTTCAAGAAGTGTATAGAGAAATGTTAAGCCCTCACTAGACTTTAAAAAGAGCTCCTAAGCCCAATGTCTTTTTTTCCCCCCCTTTAAGTACAGGAGAGATATCCAACAATTTCTGCATGCACTGTCTTGCATTAGAAGCAAATTTTAATTACATTTACATAACATGAGATTTAACTAATATTTTTGTACTGATCTAGAAAAAGGTATTAGAAACCCAGATTCAGCAATTCAATACTCCATTGACGGACAGTTTTAAACACCACTGGCATATACTAGGGTTCATTCTGCCTGAACTTCAGCAGAATTTTTGTAATTAAAGTCAAGATTCTTCAGGGACTGTAAAGAGGGAGAAAAGAAAAAAAAAAGGCAGTCAAGGTTCAATCTTACAAAATACTGAAAATTTTCAAGACAGATTGAGTAGTGTCCTCAATTTTATCTTAATCCAAATGAAAGCTGATGGTGCTCAGTATCTATCAGAAGTGCTCAGCAGTTTGCGGGGTTAAATCCCCCAAGAACAAGCAAACAATAAGCTCCGAATACCAACAAGCCTTTAGAAAACACTCTAATAATGACCTCAACTATGACCTGGGGGGGAGTGGAGGGGCTGTTTCTCAAGAGGCTACAGATAATTCAGCCTCTGTGAGAGTTCATATTCAAGACTTTCCTGATCAGAAACGTGCAAATTATGAGTTAGCAGTCTTAGGTTTCAAGATACAAATGACTTGGAAAGAAACAAGAGCTATAAATGAATTTTATTTAGGAGTTGAACAACAGTTAAAAGAAGGACACTCTATCTGCTAAGCTGCTGTTCTCGGGAGACTTCCAGCTTCCACTGGAAGGCCTGGAAAGAAAAACCTTGTATACTGCACAACATAGTTCACAACCACTAAGGCATGCTGATTCCACACTAGGCAAGAACTGCACTGTGTTCATCACTACCTATGGAACATGCAAAGAACAGACACATTCTAGATTTCACTGAGGTACACATACTTTTTTGTCTACAGAGGAAAAGGTGAAACTAAGCAGACAAGTGTTAGAAAACCATTCAGACTTGAGGAAGTTATTCAAACAGTTTTGAAGCCACCTGATCCTTCTACCATCAGAAATGAGACAGCATTATGCACTTCACTGACGGTATAATCTTTTTCCAGCTAGTCGGGCACCATTAGCTCAGAAGTGAAGGGTGACAGCTTCTAAACATCACACCTTTGCTCTGCAGAAAGGCCTTGGGAAGGATGCCATGCAGGTAAGAACCATGATGGGAAGTTGGATCAGTGGGATGTGACTGTCGAGTAAGAACTGGTCAAAGACTGAAGAGGGTCATTTGTAGAAAGCGCCTTTAAGCTAGGAACCTTAATAATTGCATCTGGCCAGAAATTTGACCTTGCTTATTTCCCAAAGACATTATCTCTATCCCAGTATTAATCCTTTCAGCTTCTGGCATACTGGTACATGTTCTGGCAAGATAAAAAAAACCATCTTCATCAGCCTCCTCCATTCACACAAATACCTTTCATCTAATGCTGATGAAATTTCATAAGATTATAAAACTATAAAATATATAAAAATACATATATAAAAATAAATAATCCATATCACTTTAACTGAATACAATACAGAATAGGGAGACTGCCAGGAGGCAAATTGCTACACTTTTTTATATCTTAGCTTGTGTGATTAAGTCCTCAGAGTCAGAATACTACAGCATATAATGAACTTGCATCTTGTCAAATAAGAGGGACAGCCAAGTGACAGAAGGTAGAGGCTTGATATGATACTGCATTATAATGCAGCCCTGGAGAATAAAACTCAGATGAAATTATTTGGATGGAAAATTTTTGATCATATACAAGTTTCTTCAGACAAGAATGTTGATCTGTCTAAACTAAAGCTTAGTAGAAAAGGGTAGTTTTCCTGAATATCTTTACTGGAAAACAAAGATGAGGAAAGTACCTGCAATTTCTGTCCTAGGAGAAGTGCCAATCATTCAAAAACTGACAAATGGGGTTTGAAAGACTTTTCAAATTAAATTGTCAAATAATAATAATAGTGTGAACATTTAGGAAAAAAAATAAATTGTTGAAGTAGGAAATGCCACAAAGTGACTGTTTTATCCACAGCTTCATTTTTTTGAACTTTCAGTTTGATTTTTATTCTGTTGCAGCTTGGGAAATCTTAAAAAATTCTCACAGCTTTCACGCCTTGTCCTTTCCCTGCCAATCCTGAGGACTTTAATAGACACAAAATTTACTTTTCTTTAACCATGGACCTGCATTCCATAAAAGACAAATGACAAAGGCTCCAGACCTAACTGAGTGGACAAAGATACCATAAGAAAACTAGGATTATGTAGAGACACTTTTATAGAAAAGGATCTAAGTGTGCGTGAACAAGACAGCAGTTTGGAGGCTAAGAACAGCAAAAATTGCCATTTAGCATTAAGTTGCATTGAGTTACATTGAGTCACATGAACCTCATGGATTTCCTGACTTTTCTTATAACAAATAGCAAAAGATCCTTTGTTAAATACAAATAATAACAAGAATTATTTGTTGTGCAGAAAGGGTGGGATAGCACCCAAGATACAGCTCCAAAAATGAACCGTGTATGTTGCCTCAGTTGCTGTTGAGTGTAAAGGGCAAGGTTACAGAGCGAATCCACATGCAAATTTGTAATGGGCACATATAAAGCAAAAACCAAACTGAAACTACTTAGCACAAATCACAAGGTAACTCACACCCCGTTTTTACTTTATTTTTTAAATTGGCCTGTTAAACAGTAAGCCTGGTAACAATCTGTTAGTAAAGCTGTCAAGCTGCAGGAGCACTGTATTACTGGCAATGTTTGAACGTGGCACCCAGAGATAACAGAGGGAAGCATGATTCAGGCAAAAAAAGGGCATTTGCCTGATCTCAGGAGTACTTTAAAGGAAAGAAGAATTGAGAGGAGGCAGCTACATTCAGGTGAGAAATGAACGGGTAAAAAGCAGGCAGGGCTTCATCAGAGCTACTTTGTGCCAGAACATCCACATCTTCCTTTGATATTAACAGAAATTTCCTAGAAATGTAAGACAGTTTGTATTTCAGTAAAGCATTTGGTATGGTGCTACAACAGAAATTACTAGGAACTTTAAGAGGAATTGTGTTTTAGGGATCAGTCATGTCCCAGAACAGAGTATGGAGAACTTTCCGTACATCCAAATCTTCCCCTCTATGATGAGTAGAAACTTCTTTCCCAGTGATTTCTCAGGAATAAAGTCTGGAAGATATGACATTTTAATTAAAGTCTTTAGGAACTCCAGAAGAATATGATGCAATGATTGTTGAAAATGGGATCTGTGAATACTTAGGACTAAAACAACGGACTGCTAGAATAAAAAACCAAACCAACAACAAAAAAAAAAACCACCCCAAAACAAAACTGAATGCTGAAAGGCAGCTAAAAAAGACAGAGATAATGGTTACAATGATTTTATATTACTGGCAATCTGAGCTGTCATCAAAGACGACTTTACATCGTAGATGCAAAGAAGAAGTATCCAAGAACAATGATGACAGTCAGGAATGACACCCAGCTTGGCAAGCATTGCAAATGCACCAGAGTTAGAGAACTCTGCTCTGAAAGAAACGGAACCGAGATGGTCAGTTTAGCAGTTAGAGGAGTTGTCTGTTATGCAGTACTGAACATGCCGCATTTGATGGGGCTGAGCACACAATCACTGAAATGGAAATACATGGTATGTGACCACAGCTGACGGATCTCACAGGCCCATGCTGACAGGCATGCTTAGAATTAATGTCTGTGATAAACTCAGAAGTCCCTTGACCCCTTCTTGACTGCCAAGAGGGATGGTGACAAGTGTTCATCTTTCCAGTGGTCTGTGCACTTTTCTGCCTGAGGTGCCATGAGTTGTAACAGCCTGGATCACCCTGCGAGCTCTAAGAAGCATGACCTTCCTACTGTGCAATCTCTGGCTTGTAGTGCAGAAAGAGAGACTAGCTTCAAGAAGAGCAGACACCTGTTATGAAAGAAGAATCTCAGGAGAAGACAGTCCACAAGGGCTACTCCCTCAAAAAATACTCTTCAATGAATGTCAGAGGCTGAAACTGAAAGATGATGCACAGCCCTTGAGAAGGGGGGCTTTCACAAGAAAAGCAATGAGAAAACATTTAGCAAGACACCATACATCTGATGGCTGCTGTACTTGCCTGGTACACCTTAATATGAAAAAGGCAGTCTCAGTCATCTCTAACTATATAAGATGACTAAATGAAATTAAGAACTCAATAGTGGGCCTTATCTATTTGAATGCTATAATGCAATGTTTCTCACTGCTCTGTCCTACTATCACAACCATTAGGAAGTCTGCTATTGGGGCACTAACTCTGCCCTTGCTCTTTGGTCTGACAGAATGAGATACAGCTTTTGTGGTGCATATACAGACCAAAGAAAGTGTGCTTAATAAGCACACACACACACATACTCATCTATTCAAGTATATACATATGTGTAAACGTGACGGCTTGGCTTGGGAAGCTTGGGAAGCCCTTGGGAAGGGCTTTAACCATGCTTACTATCAGCACAATGACTGGTTGGAAAAGAGTGCTTAGGCAATCAGGGAATGTCCGACCAGGACTGCCATTACCTGAGTAATCTCGAGCTACCCATGCACTGATCTACCTGCATGCAAGGTTGTATCTGCAGCTTCCCATGCCCCTTGTCCCCTGCCGTTCCAACCCTCACCTGTCCATACAGACAGGTGACAGTGAGCCCTGCCAGCCTGCACAGTGGGGTTGTTTGGGGGAGGGCAGTGTGTGCAGAACTGCCCCCCCTCCCCCTTTACACCTGAGGTTTAACTGCCATGGTTCAGAGAGCTGGGATGGTGACAGCAAAGTCACAGGTCATAGGTTTGGCTCGGGTATTCTTCTCTTTGATGGAAGACCATCCAAGGCTGAATGAGCTCCATCATCCCGGGTTTGAAGATAGGAGTTTTCCTTCTCCTATGCGGAAGGCCTGTCTTTGCTAACACAGACTCAGGAAGGGTTTTCACCCACACATTCTGAACAAGACTGTCATCTCCTGGGTCAATCTTGAGTGACCGATGACACAACAGCACAACATCAAGTGTCTAGGTGGGATTTTGACTTAGAGGTGTTCAGTCATAAGCCCGCAGATGGGACCCTCGCGCCAGTGGCCCCTCAGCCGAGCGCACACACCAGGGTCTGACCCTGCGGTTCCTCTTGTACTGAGCAGGATTACTATTGCAACAACACAGCATCAGGAGGGTAAAACTAACCTGTGTCACGACGGTCTAATCCCAGCTCACGTTCCCTGTTAGTGTGTGAACAATCCAACGCTTGGAAGAGCCGACATTGAATGATCCAAAAGCAACGTCGCTATGAATGCTTGGCTGCCACAAACCAGTTATCCCTGTGGTAACTTTCCTGAGGTAACCCCTCCTGCTTACAACCCCAAAAACCAGCAGGATCGTGAGGCCCCGCTTTCATGGTCTGTATACGTACTGAAAATCAAGACCAAGAGAGCTTTTGCCCTTCTGCTCCCCTGGAGGTTTCCGTCCTCCCTGAGCTTGCCTCAGGGCCCCTGCATTCCACTTTGACAGCCATGCTGCCCCACTCAAACTGCCACTGGTGCGTGTCGGGCGCTTGGCGCCAGAAGCGAGAGCCCCCCTCAGGGCTCGCCCCCTGCCTCAGCGGGTAAGTGAGAAACCGATCACAGTAGTGGTATTTCACCCACGGACGGGACGCAGGCAGGCCTCCCACTTATTCTACAGCTCTCATGTCTCTACACAGCGCCAAACTAGACTACAGCCCAACAGGGTCTTCTTTCCCCGCTGATTCCGCCAAGCCCTTTCCCTTGGCTGTGGTTTCGCTGGGTAGTAGGTAGGGACAGTGGGAATCTTGTTCATCCATTAGATGACGAGGCATTTGGCTACCTTGAGTATGTAGATGGAATCGTATATGAACATACAGAAATTCAACCAAGCAAATATTGCAGAAATTAAGATTTTTTACAACTTAAGATATGTAACGTTGCTTGGCGGTGCATTATATCTGAAGCATGATGCTAATACACTTTCAAGTATATTATCGTGTAAAAATGCAGACACTGCAGTGTGGTCATACAGGGGCAAGTCATCAAATCTAGGCACACTGAATTTTATGAATAAGCATGTTAAGGAATTCCAGCCAAATTCTAAACTGGGCAATTAACTTCTGATTGTCTGTGTTTTCCTTGAGATTTGAAATGGATACAGAATTCCTTATTTCCTAGGCTAAATATTTTTGGCTTTAAATTTAATGTTTATAAAAGGTGCCAGATTAATGGCCTGGACACCAAAATCCCCCTTCTGCACAGAACAAAGTACATTACATATAGTGGCAGTCCAAGTTCCTTGCGTTCTTCCAATAACACTGCCCAAGCCTGACATGGACAAGTACTTTTGAAAGATTATAGCATATTTCAAGGTAGGCTGGAGTACAAAATTAGGCAAAATGGTATATATGACAAATAACATGATATTAAATATGAAACAGCCTTGAGAAGGAATGACATTTAAATAATGTGGCAACTTATGGTTAACCTAAGGGACTGGAAGATTAAGCATGATCAGCTGACATGAAGTTAAGTGGTCCTTATCTTTAGTAATGTGCATTTCTCTAGATTGTCTTATTCTCTAGGTGTTCTTCAGTGATATGATTTTCTTTTTTCTCTAAAGCCCTTAGTACCTATTAAAGCCATAGATTCTGCTGAAATCTTGAAACAGAATTCTATTTCAACAAATATAAATTAGACACAGAGGAATGCAAATAATTGATAAGGGAAGCTAAAAGTATTAATGAAACTCCAGGATCAATAAGTGTTAATTGCAAAAAAAAAAAAAAACCCAAACTTCTTATCCCAACTAGTTTATAAATCAGGCAGAAAAGGAAGGTCAGCAACATGAGGTCAAATTCTATTTGGAATTTTTCTGTTAGCAATAATGACAGAAGAAGGGTAAATGTACACAATAAATATTTTTCTGTATTTATTCATTAAGAAAGAATATGGGAGACTGCATACATGTTTTATAATGGATTACTTCCTAATTTAGCAATAACTACAGATGTTGTTCACCATATGTATTTATGTTAACCGTTCACAAGTCAAATGCATTTTTCCAAGCCATTTTAAAGGAGTTGACTTCGTTGCTCTCTTCTCACCCAATTGTTGGGTTTTAATATTTATAAAAGAAAGAGAAAATTCAGATTATTAGAAAAAAACCCAAAACCCTTAGATTTTCCACACTCTATCTGATTCTTAAAGATTCGGTTAAGTCTAAATACCTTTTCCTGAATTTAAAACACGTACATAGGATGGGAATAGTTATTGCACATTGAGCACTTAAGACATTGAACAGGGCAAAATAACTGATTCTGGATTCCCTCAGTAAAAAAAAAAAAAAAAAAAAAAGGGGATTGAAAATATGAAGAATAGCAGTCTGGTTTTAGGGAATACCAATGAGAATTTGGAATTCAAAATCAATGTAGGAAAATCAGCATAAGAGACATAAGTGAGTTTGTATCTAACTAACAGCTGGTTGACAAACAACTATCCATGAGGAACTGCATAGAATAGGGCAATTCATTTTAATGCCATCAAACCTTGCAGTGTTAATTAGCATAGCAATTTGAATATGTAACATGAAATCATTACTGGCAGTGGCTACAGATAATGAGAATTTGGTGCCACAGTAATAGTACTAATAGTAGACCACTTACACGGAGTGCCCAGTTGACAGTGATGTGTATAGGTGACCTATCTTACATGCTGACCCAATTTCATTATGTTCTGCTTAAGTACACTGAAGGTGTCTTAGTACTGTGGAGACAAGTGCAATACATCTTTGAACAGTGAACACATCATACTCACAGGATGTGGCATTTTACCCCGGGGAATAAACTCAGGAGCTTTAATTTATTTAATAAATTAAATAAGCAAATCTTTTTTGTATTGCCTTGCAAAGGAGTAAAAAACTGCTGTTTCCTCAGTCTGTGAAACTACATTTAAAACAAAGAAACAAAAACCAAATTAAGGTTTTGAATCAGGGGCACAAAATCAGAAAGAGGCAAGAAAGCTTTAACGTGGGAAGAGTGTTCATCATTCATAAACTTATGAAGCTCAAAGAGTTAACCTTCCAAGGAGAATGTTAACATCTAATTTTAATGACAGTTTCCAAATCCCTACAGTAACAGAAGGTATCAGACAGTAAAAGCATCTCTAACTAGCATACAGGCACATGACTGTGTAGAGTAGCTGGATACTGATACTAGCTAAATTTAAACTGGAACTAAAGTGCATTTGCCTACTACTAATGGCAGTTATTCACACAAGTAATTTACCAAGAAATCCATCACATTATCTGTTTTATTCAGATTCAACTAATTATTTTTATGAGAATTTAGGAACTTTTTATGCTGTTGAACCTGGTCCTTAGGATCTTTGCTCTCAAGAGTGGACATATGAGGAGTGAATCAGCACTTGGTCACATTGGAGAGATGTGAATTCAGGTATCAGTGAGTGAAATTCTACATCTTTTATCTTGTGGCAAGGTGATGTTGAAACATAAGATGTTAAATCTATTTTTCTGCAGTTATATCATGTTGTGATATTTTCTTGAGGAACTACCCAGCCTACTTGGAAAGGGAGAGAGACCATCACAATTATTTAAACACCACAAAACTGAAAAGCTAGAAATGACTACTGACTGTATAAGCACAACCCAGGACTTACTCCAGTTTAGCTGAAGTCAAAAGAGAGTTTTGCTATTGACTGCGATAGAAATTAGATATTTAGAAAAAAAAGGTATAATTTTGTGACCAACCTCTCCAATAATCTATTCTGTACAAAAAAGAAATGTACCCACTTAACAGATAATAACTATTCTATGATTTTAATATGGAGGGGGGGGGGGGG
>JBCJKH010059734.1:0-27030 GCA_039877255.1 Loriculus beryllinus | reverse complement strand
AATAAAATAAAATAAAATAAAATAAAATAAAATAAAATAAAATAAAATAAAATAAAATAAAATAAAATAATAAAATATGATGTAGTAAACAGGAGATGCTGGATTCATGCATAACTACAGTCAGACCATTACAATAGGGTCCAAAAGACTAACTGACAAAAACCTCCAGCTTTGTCAGTGATGAAGCATAAAATGTAACCCTGTATATTTCACTCTAGGTCTATCTGTATCTGCTAAGTTCCCCCTTTATTCCTTCTTTTTTGTTTTCCTTCTGTTCTATTCTTATAATTTGGTGTTGGGGCTGTCTTGTTTAATCATTACTAAGATTTACCTTAAAAGTCAGGGCAAGTCATTCTTAAAAGCATTTATTTGTCAATGTATTCTTGCTTTTCTCTCCAGCTGTCTCTTGTAGGGCAGTCAATAGGAGAACATTTTGCCACACTGATTGTATGAAGTGGGAGCTTCAACATAGTTACCCAAAGAAAGCTCACAGAATAGTTTCAGGCAGGCAAATTTTAAAGGGGCTGTGGGGGGAAATATCAAGTTCTGAAATGAAAGAGTTCAGCTGCAAATTAAATATGTGGGTTTTCTTTTCTTCTTTGCTTCCAAATTTGATTTATGGAAATGTATGAGCAAATTACTTGCACAAACAGAACTGCTTCATGTTGAACACATTATGCTTTTACACTGTGTTTCTAAAGAAATATGTTTGTTCCTGAAATGCACACGCCAGCCAGCAATCAGTGTGCACAGCATTAAGCAATGGAGAGCTCATTCTTCCAGTGGAGGGGTTGCTGCAGAAGTTTTTCAGGAAAATAAGGAAAGACATATGCGTGTTTTTCCTTATTATAATGAAGTTCCCAATTTAGAATAGCAACCAGTACTTGATTATTAATTCCTCTCACATGACATACAGTGCAGTGTGGCATCTTGGACAAAAAAGGGTGGGCTTGAGATGTTACTTTGCAAAGCTGCTATTAATGTAAGATTGAAAATGTTTCTATTCATAGCATATCTTATTAAAAGTGGGATTGTTTTGGAAGTGTAACCCTCTGGGATCTAAAGGTTAGATTGTTTGTAATGTAAACCCTTTTATTTTACCTGATGGCTTATATAAATGCATTGCAGGGAAGAGCTGAAGTGTTATGCATAGCATTTGGTTTTCAAGATTGGCAGATACTACCTGAAATGCACAACGTTACATGAACATCATCTTTTGCTCGTACGGTTTGAATTTTGAAAAGTCCGTTGTTCCTGGGTGGTCACTGTGGAGATAGCTTCAAGCATACAAAATATAAAAAGTATGCATGAAATATGCCAGTATATTAAATTAACATCCTGCAAAAGCTCCCTTTTTAAAATCCAGATGCTTATATTGCTTTTGACAGACTCTAGGCGGTAAAGTTTTAACTTTAAAGAAGGGGCTTTCTGTTTCTGTTTTCAAGTTAAAAATAATGAAAGGAAAACACACTGAAATTCCCACATTATTAAATAAAACATTTAAGTGGCATGGGGCCAATCATTGTCACGCCATGAACAAATGCCTTACGGTAATATGTTCCATAACTGTTTGCTAAAAACTACCAATTTTAGCACATTTGCACATGATTAGACACAATAAAAAATTACTTATTGAAGTCAGTGCCACAGTAGTGTTACTTAGGCCCAAGGGGAAGGAAACCTGAAGGAGAGGGCTGGTGTGAAATGGGTTCCATGCTGTGAAAACAGACCTTCAGGAGAGTGCCCTCCTGACAAACTTGGCTCCCGTGGCCAGAAGTTCACAGGGCTGCCCCTGCACCAGGAGCAGGGCTGGGCAGACACGTAAGGGGGAAGACTGAGAGACACAACTGCTGGGTTCAAGCAGCAGCTACCCAAGAACCACTGTTAAAATGTCATTTTGAAATGCCCCTCGTTATCCAGGGACAGGTCCGCCAAAAAGCTGCAGTTCAGAATGGTTGGGCTGTGATGTTGTTTCTTGCAAGATTTCTAGGTGTGTTCCTCTTTTTCTTAACAATCAAGGAAAGAGGTTCACAGGTTTATAGCTGCCAACACATTAGCATGTGATTATCTCATTGAACCGGATTACCCAGAATGCAACCAACAAGAAACGGGACTCTCAGTTGTAACGAAAAAGGTTTGGTTTTGCTCTGCTTATGCTTTGCTGACTGAAGTCATGGAAAAGCATTTTCATTATTTCAGAGTAGTTCATTTAAAGGGTAATTCTGCATAAATATTCATTTCGATTTCAAATATTTTTGCTGAAGGAAATAGCAAAATTTAGACCATGTGATTACTTTGTGACGGCCACACAGACTGCTGCAGTTCTGGTTTCATTTTAATCTTTCAGGGCCTTTGGATGAAAAACCCACTGATATGTTCCAGTTTGTCAGAAAGCGTGGCACTTCACATCCTCCACATTCATGTGAGAAAAATAATCAAAACTAGGCTGAATTAATTAAAAGTGGGTGAAATCTCCACAAACATGAGGGAGCTAGGGAAAAAGGGGGAAAAAAATAAAAGAGAAAATTCTGCAGAGGAAAACTCTGAGTACAAGTTAATGGTAACATTAGCAAAGATAATTTCTGCTTTGCAGCATCTGCACATTTTGATTCACAAGGGAGTTTCTGGCTACTTGGGATTTTACACATCTATCAGCTATTGTGAATCTGAGAAGCCCATGGAAACATTATATGACTCTCAGATGCACCCTTGAGGGTACTGGACCCATAAAGTAATTTGTGCATTGCAATCAGGGAGAAACATTTCCTTTTGGGGGAAAACCCTCCTCCCCTCCCCCTTCCCCCCCCCCCCCCCCCGAATCTTACCCTCCCGGGGGGACTCAGCTAAATTCAGAATATAACCAGGATTATGAAATATTTCACTGTGACCTTCTTATCTCCAGAAGGTGACCAGGATCTCCATCCCAGCTGCCTGTCCCTAGCATGCATGTTATTTAAAGTAGTCAAAACACTGCACTGAAAGAGCTCCTGGGGAGCAGAGGTGGGCGCAACGCCTGCAGACTGTGGCATGAAAGAACACAAGGTAAGTTGTACTGCATGTTGCTTGTGCCATCCACTAAAATGAGTCACCTGCAGAGTGCTATTTGCATGCTTCCCCTCCTCACCTTATGCGCTGACAGGACTGGGGACTGGCAGTTCCTCCAGCGCTCCAGTGGTGTTTAGGACAAGGTGCCCCTGTCAACAAAATCCTCTTGCCAGGCTCTGGGGACTGATAGCAAGAGTGCTGCCACTGATCTCTCTTACTGCACAGGGGGAATTATGGGTTCAGCAGCAATACTTTTCTGGCCTGAGCACACACAACAAAACAAAACCCCAACAACAACAAAAAGTAAACGGAACATTAAGGTAAAGAAAGATTAAATGAAGCAGCCCTTCACAGTGCTTCACAGTTTTTTGTGCTGTGACAAATACAGTAAGGCGGGAGATGAGTAGCCAATCTGTGCTCTGCCTCCTAAAAATGTGGTAAAAGCAAGGCAGGTCTTTACTCTTTATACGGCTTGCTGTACCCTCCCTTGCTTTACACCACTGTTTTATTTAAATGTAGGGAAAAAGAAGTGTTTGGATTCATCTCTTTTAGGTGGCAGAGGGGCTGAGAAATCAATGTTTGATGTCAGATGTATGAATAGCAGGTATCTGCTTTCATGTCACAGGAGCCAGCTTTCATGCAAAGCATTTGTGTCCTGGTGCCCTGCATGGGGCCGCAGTATACCAGGCACCAGAACTGCACAGCGGGCTTCCACAGGGCACACTGTTTATACCTAGCCAGGAGGGTTTATCCAGGGGGCTTGATGTTGAAGAGGAAAAGAATGGATACTTTCCAAAACTGAGTGTATGTAAGTAAGGTCTTTCTCAGCACTAACCTTCCCCTTCTCTTGCTTTTGTTTAGGTTGGCACGAGCAAGGACTAGAAGGAGGCATAACAAACCTAGCTCCTTTCCAGCTCCTACTTGCTTCAGTGCTGCGCTTATTGAGTGGGTCACTTAAAATGAAAATGCACCTCGTCCCCCATTGCTCCCATAACTTTATTCTCTCAAGCAGTCTTTCAAAGGAGGATAGCAGCATGATCCTCATTTGACAGAAGGGGAGTAGGAGGCAAAGGAAGAAAAATGATTGCCCTAAAATTTTGACAACCTTTCTGTTGCAGTCTGAGCATGGCAATGTGTGTTAAGGCATGAATTCAGTGCTATGAGACCCTTACCTAGTAAATACCTTCCTCAGCTGTTTACCAAAGGTATGTCTGGGCAACGAAAATTAGAAAGTTGAAAAATGAAAACTTCAAAACTAGAAACCACAAAATGTATCTGTATATGATGCTAATGGCTGGGAGTGCTTTGAAGAAGTGAGTTTCACCAAAAAGAGTTAACCAACGAAAGTGATCCCATATCTTTTCTGGTGGTGCCAGAGAGAGAACTGGGTGTATTTTATCCACAGCCCCACTCAGTGACTGGACAATGTGTTGGAAGTGAAAGATTATGTTATTGGATTTGAAGCTGCTTACAGGAAATGTCTGTGTTTGTGTGAAAGTATCTTTCACATATCTGTTCCTTGGGTGGAAAGACTTTTCCTAGGCTCAGCAGCTGGCAATGCTCTAAATTTCAAATGAGCCCTTCACAAGTCTTTGAGGAACACTGTCCAATGCCTGATCTTCCTTCTAAACATGTCCTGCTTGAAAGGGCTGTCAGGAGTGTTTGCACTCTGTGCTTCTGGTTCCTTGGCTCCCCCAGAGGTACGGGGCCAACTCTGCTTAGCAGTAAGATACAACAAAGTTTTGTCTTCAGTCAGACTAAAGATCAGATTCAGAACAAAATTCCAGAAGCAAAACGAGATATGAGTTATACTTCTGCTAAGCTTATTAAATAGATAACTGTCTTCATGTTTACGCTTTTTCTAATCAACTATAGATACATTCTGGCTTTCAGAAGTGAGACCCAGAACACACCATAATGCCCACTGGTGAATGCAGCTGCAGATATCTAAGGGTGGTATCTAAGCTATATGAAGCTGCCTTGTCCAACCATAAAGGGAGAGGTGGACCCAGATCCCCTCCTGCTGTTGGCAGCTCTCTCAGAGCTCCCTCCCCACATCCAGTTTCGTGTCTCTGGTGTATCAGTGCTAGTTGCTAGCTATCGTTTAGTGTGATACTGCTTCTACTTGTGAAAGCCAAGCAAGGAGGTGTCATATGAGAAAAGATGTTGGAATTATAACACTAAGGTCATTTTATGATAGGAATGCTATCATATATTGAAACATCTGGTATATGAAGAACAAAAAGATATTGAAACATCTGGTATGTGAAGAACAAAAAAATAAGGAAAATTATCTACAGGATGACTAGAGTGAGGCATGATCCACTCATATGAAGCACCGTCACTCGTATTCCTAGTGGCTTCTTAGTGATGATTTTTGCAAATTTGAAACTTGAAAGCTGAGCTCCAGGAGGATACAAAGCAAATGAAGTGTTGACAAGAAGCAGAAATACAGATTATAATGCTATTAGTGGCTTTCTGGTTAGAAAGTTTGGCTCAGCCATTATTTCAAGAACTCCATTGCCAGTTTCAGTCAATATGACTTTGGGTTAGCATCAAAACTGTAGCAAAGGTTTGATTATCAGAGGTGGCTTATATCTATTAATATTCATGGGCATTAGAAGGAAAGAAGCGAAGTACAAGACGTTGTTATAATGGAATAACTTTGTTGCAAGCTGTAAACTGCATTGTTTTTAAAACAAAAGAAGCAAGACACAGTAGATTTTAAGCCATTTTCCTATCTTGCCACTCTTACCTCATTTTAATGTTTACTAGCATAGGGGATAAGAAGTCGTCCCAGCACAAATCAGGAAGATCGTCTATGTTCATCACAACATCCAATAATCAGATTATTCTGTTTTGTATAGATTAAAAGAGGAGAAGCACCTTTCTTCTGTTGTACTTGGATCCTCCAGAAGGAACAGGTAAAGTCAGCACGAGTCTTTATAACAAGGATCTTGTCAAAATGCTAAAGACTTCCAAAAGGTGAGACAAAGAGAGGCATTTGTTTTCATGGTATGGGCTTTCAGACTTCACGCTTGCAGGCTTTGTGCATAGTGGAAAGTTCTCATGCAGTAAGGTGCCCTGTTGTCCAGAAGTAACTTAATGTTTAATACGGAATTGTAGCAGACCTAGCAAATAATTACACTGTCTGCTATACTTTGACACTCCCATTTAGGCTACCCCCAGACCTTCAGATACTCTTAAATGGTCAACATTTTAATTCACGGGTAGTATTTTCCCAGAAGATGTTGCATCTTTTCTCTATTTTTTTTTTAAAGAAAAGCTTGAGTAGTTGCATATTAACCATTACTGAGTTTGAAAAAAGTCTGAACTAGATAGGAATGATTGAATGCCAGTCATTTTCTTGTGACCTTCTTCAAAGTCTTCTACAGTCAAACCAACTAAAGACTAAAATTACTTATATGGCCTAGAATCACCTTTGATTCAGTAGGATGTCAGCTTGCCACCTAGAAGAGATGAGTCATGAGCTAAGGAAAATCTCACAGCAGTGATTGTTCACTAATAAGTATGATGTGAAAGACAGCTTTTATCCAGGATTTGCATGCGTGACTGTCATTTAGTTACTGCATCAAAAGTACAGAGAAACATGCAATCTCAAATTAGTAGGAGCAGCTGGAGTCAGAGGAAGTTTCTTTTCAAGTAGCAGTACATACTTGAGAGAGAGATATGTGATAGATAGGCCTGGAGACAAGGTTGTGAGGCCTCGTCTGCTGCCTTGAATAGTTTTCCCAGCTTGGAAAAACCATTTGTGTTGGGATGGAAGAGTGGCTGCCCTGAGAACATCTCTCATACAGTGTGGGAAGCACAACTGCCTTTAAATATGTAAGCTTGTGCCTTTGGCTCAGAAGTATCTCTGATTCAGTTGGCTTGGTGTTGACTTTCTGCATTTAAACTCTTTCTGAGCTCAAATTAAAGAAGTCAATAGTATTTTGTAACCTCGTTGGTGCTTTACTGAAGCCTTCATCATTTCTTCTGCTGTATTCCTGAAAGAATTTCAAATGGTAAATTGCACCTTTATACATTATGTATTAATCTCTCAGTGAATTACTATTTCTATAATAGTATACAATTACTCTTTAGCTCATTTTCTTGATCTTAAGGTAAGGCTCTGTGCTTAATATAGCCAAATTTATTCGAAACACTTGAAGAAGTTTTCTTTTTGTGCAACAGCTCATTATAATTAGACCATAGATTATTATAGTTGTATTCAAAGCCTACCTATTTCTTCTTTAGTTTTCCCCAAATGCTTGAAGAAACACCAGCTGGTATTAGGTAACTTAGTTTTATTACTGTTTTTTTATTCATGCTGAGGAGCAGCTTAGTGTGGAAATAATTCTTGGTTTTATTCAGTGTTTGTGAAGTTATAAATCTACAAAGCAGCATGCGGCGGGAAACAAAACTGCACTTTGCCTGATCGATGTGCTCTGACGTTTCCTCTTTGACAGAATCTGGCTGTACCCTGGGACCTCCCAGGGCCATCCCATTCCAGATGTGCCCCCTGACCAGCCTCCATTTCCCTGTTTGGACAAGGCTGAGATACCTTTACCTCCCCTGTTGCCATGGGAAGGAAACACAGATGAACAGCCTGAGAGGAAGACAGCCACATCATGCTCCAGCTGATCCCTCAGTCCAGGTAACTGAAGCAACATGGTCACAAAATTGTTGTCTGCAGCCCAGGTGCTGAAGTGCCTCTTTACTGAAGTTTGTGGATATTTCCTAGACTATGCTGTGAGGACAGCTCACATGCCTAAAAACATGTAAAAAACTGGTATTTATCTTTAAAGGCCTCTGTCCTGATGGCCATCTGTCAGGTTTTAGTAATACTGAGCTCTGAGAAGTCGTGATGCGTTGGGAGTGCTCAAAACATGTGATCAAATTATCTTATATTGAATGCTTATAAGAAGAGGCATATTAAACAGTGGTGGTTTTGGAAGGTCTGGCTCTCTTTGACTCAGAACCGCTATGTTGTAACCAGAAACTACGAATCATGCTCCTCTTAAACAAACAAGTTTAAGGAAGAGTTGATTTTTCTTCTGTGTTTTCTGCAATATTATCTGCCTCCTTTTTGCTTCGTGTATGCAAAGCCTGTGATTACATTGAGGGGGAATGTTGGAGGGAAGGAGAAGGAACTCAAGCAGGAAAGTACTTCTGATGTATGTGCCTGATTTCCAAATGAACAGCAAAACCCACACATCAACTCTGAGGACAAGACTATATTGCCTGTAGCTTTCTTACCTGTGAGCACTGTGCCTGGTTCTTCCTCAGCTGACGATGTCTGGTTCTTGGTAGATCACAAGCCCATCCCAAGAGCTCCCTTTCTGTGGAACTTTCACCTTCACATCCTGGTTTGTTTTCTTTAAAACAGGATGAAGTAGATAAAAAAGTGAAAAAATTAATCTCCCATCTAGTTTGTTTTAAGAAACATCATTTATCTGGAGATGTTGCTGATGTAAACCAATTAGTTTGTCTGAATTTCTTTAGACTTGATTCTTCACCTTTCAAACTATAAGAATGTTAAGACATCAATCAGTCTTTTCTGGGGGGAGACGGTGGGGACGGAGGGGGAGAGGAAAGCCATAGAAAACCTTTTTTTCCTGCAACTAGAGCATTCAAATTTCTCAATCACCTGTTCTGATCTGATATTGATTTCCTTTAGTATTTCTTCTTCCTCCTTAGGGAAATAAATCTGTTTCTGGTATCTATCAGCCATTCTTCCCTTTGATAAAAAGAATTCATATAATTCTTAAGTAATGCTAAATCTTCTGTCAACAAATTAGTCTTGTCATCAGCCATAAGGGGCCTCATGATCTTCTTGGTGACCTCTTGCTTCTAAAATACTTGAGAAAAAAATCCATACATAATAACTCCTGTCTACTCCTGTGATGTTTGTAAATTTTTTTGCAAGTTTCTGTGGTGTTGTGAAGCAAATTGGCTATTTTGTTTTTCTCAGAAAAAAACTGGAAACTTTCAAAAATATCCTGTTTGTGAGTGTGACAGCAGAGGCTTAAGACAGCAAATGGATATATGTGTAAGGTTAATTCAATATGTGCAGGTTAATTCAGTGAAATCAATAATTTAGTGGCTAGAATCCTCGTTGGAGATCTATAGGTTGTGTGGGATAGGGAATCAAGTTTTTGACTTTTTCCTATTCCAGATAAATGCCCAAATCACTAGATTATATGATCAGTCTGTCTTTTTCTATTATTTATAATTATTTATCCAAGGTTCATCTCCAGTAGAGAGAAACTGGGGTTAACAACTTCTCACAATTCATATGTATGCCCTAACTGTTGGGTTATTAGCTGTTGTTTCTACATGCTTTGACCAAAAATTCATTCAAGAACTTTCTTTACATGATTCAAAAAACTTTTGACACTTTCTAACACAAAATGGTTCCACTGAGAAATGTACCCTTTTTCCATTCCCCCCCTTCTGATGACTTCACTGGGTATTTTGCTACTTACATTTAGTAGGCTTGGAACTTCAGATTTATGGTTTAAGATCTCTGTCTTGCAAGTTGCTTTGCATGGCCGGAGCCATAGAGAACAGGCTCCATGACTAAAGCCATAGTCCACCACACTGCTATAATGTACTTAAAAGATGTGTTCTTTTGTTAGCATTAATTGCGTTTTTCTTTTTTGTTTCCAATTTTACATATCCTTTGCTGCTACTCCATACACCATTGAAACTGTCATGATAAAAACATGATCGTTTTGCATACAGTAGTTTCCTCCCTTTTAATTATGTGAACATCATTTGTCATTTTTCACCAATGCATTTTCCATGAAATAGTACTGTTTGTTTCTAGTTAACATTTAACTGGAACTGTCATACATAATGCTTTTAGTAATATCTGGACTCACTGTATTGGCCTGAAGCTACTTAAACGCAGGCCTCATGCTGTTGTCAGGCTTTCCAGATTTTCAGTGGTGTGGGTTTGCAGATTTACCTCTTCATCTCCAATATGTGTCCAGCTGATTCTTAAAAACTGTCAAGAACTGCTATCATTTCACAAATTATAAAGGAAAACACAACTCTATACCATGTGCTCAGAGCTATTGCTTGATTTATTTCTTCCACTTAATATGCCCCAGATTATATCCAGTACTTGAATACTCCCATTTCTACTTAGTTTTCTGTCTCCCTTCAAAACCATATTAGTTTATTGTTGCCTCCTGCTCAGTTCCATCTACCATCTTACTTCCTTTAACTCAGGTTTTGAACCTTGGTAATTGTAAGCAGCTGGTAATGTCTCCTGGGGTTCCTGCCTCAGTAAATTTTACTTCCATTTAGCACCTGGACACATTCTCAGCCTTGTCCACTCTCTGAATAGACTTTTGAAAGGGGCAAGATGGGAAAGTAACTACTGCGCTTTGCTGTCTCTTGAATGGGAAGTTTTCATGATCAAAATTAAATGCAAAGCAACTGTATTGTGTGATCTGTATATGATGCTAGACACAGGCCATAATGAAATGTTCCTATTAGGCATTTCCTCCTTTCTTAATTCACCATGTTAGCAGGTTCAGTTTTTCTGAGTTTTGCACCAGACAGTCAGCTTCTGTTGGTGTTAGGTGAACAGGTTGTCTCTTTTATTGTGTGTTCTCTGATGGGATTTCCTTTAGTGAGAATCAAAGAGGTTTCCATGCAGTGGCACTTCTGAAAATGAACAGCTTGATTTAAAAATTTCTGCTGTTTCTGCATCTTTTGCTCACTTGAAAACCACTGTTGGGTACAGGAGTATTGCACTGTCATATTGGCTATACTAAATCAATCGTCAGCCTATCTGTATATACCTCTTGTGCTTTTTTTTAGCTCTGATTACAAGCTTTAGCTATATATGGGGTTTTTTCTCCTGTAAATAACTAAATGTTAAAAAGCAGGAGTTAAAGATCTATGATTTGATTTTTAATAGTATCATTGCTGTTCATTTAGAGCATGTGTAATCATACATCCACCAAGCAACTAGCTTGTATGGGAGCACAATAAATGTCATTAAATAGTTTCCATAAGCTTGCTGACTAAAAAATTATTAATTAAATCTAGAATCTGAAACAGTTTGTACAATGTCCTGTTTCAGATATGTCTGAAAGTGTATGTTAGCTATAGGTAAAAAAGGTAATATAGAAATCCTGTCCAATTAATTGTCACCATAGAGGAAAACTTTTATATTAAACACTTGGCTTTTCCCACTGTGATTGCTGGCTGTGATGTCACAAGGATTAATTATGAACTGGACATGGCAGGGAATTTAGACCAGTAATTTACATTTTCTGAAGAAAATTTTGTTGTCTTTGTCTTTTTTATTCCCCCAGTAGAATAATCCCCATGATCTCTGGCAGCTCAGACAGGAGTAGGAATTGGAATCAAGTACAGGAAATCTACTGTAGACTGGCCCCTCCATAGCAGAAAAGACCAAACCCCAGTGCTTGTTAACGAATAAAGAAAGTGGCCAATGCCTAAAATGGGAGCACAGCCCAGAGAGCCAGAAATACTCAGGTAGGCTCTTGCCTCCCCTTTCTCTCCAAGGTTCCTGAGCACCTTGAGCAAATCTAAACCAAGAACAGTTCTCCAGTACTGACCACTCTGATGATGCCTGTCGGCATGAAAAACACTGAAGGGGAAGAGGGGAGAGGATGGAAGTGCTCAATGTGAAATACCATCTGCTGCAGCAGGGCCTCCCTCCCCTGAGAGCTCTTTACATCTGCGCTATTCTCACAATGAAAAGGTATACTGGATGTTGGCAGAGAAAAGCACAAAACCACACACAAGATGGGGACTGGCACACTTAGCACTGTGCAGAGACTGCTCACAGAGATGTCCTCACAGGCGTGCTATGGAGAGGAGAGACTCATGGAGGGTTGGAGTTAGTGGAAGCTTTTCTCAGTGCATTGGCTTTTACCATGTAGCTCAGGATTGCTCACAGAGCAGTCACAGTTTACAGGTACAAGAGAACTGTAGGCTTGTTTCTAAAGGACTTGGGTAGCCAGTACAGATAACGCAGTGTCTGCTTGGGTGTAATTCATGTGGAGACATGCTAGGACTGCACACTGAGACAACATGCTCTGGAGAGTATGTATGATTCAGGTGATCTACCAGGAAGCTCATCCTGGCATAGATGTGAAATCTGAGCCAGCAGACAATTTGCCTAATAAAATCGTCTGGAAGAGGTGAGCACTCACTTGACACAAAACAGCATTTATATTTTGTTGTTCTAGTCAAGTCTAGAGGGTAATTACATTTTGTAGGGTTAACATGTATCAAGGATCTCCCTGAAGGTCCAATAACAGTGTTTATTGCTGTCAAGTATATTGACTAAAGATGCTGATTGCCATCTCCAGCACTACCAAGGCACTTGGGGTCTCCATTCAAATCATTATGGACAAGGAGCATGATGATCACAGCACTTGTCAGCGTCCTGTTGGAGAAGGGGTGTTTTTTCCTTCTTCTCAAGCTGATTAGCCTTAGACATGTGGCTTGGGTATGGACCTGAGGAACTTAAGTTAACATTTTCTGTCTCACCCACAACAGTATAAATATCCTTTCAGAGAAATAATATTTTGAAACTATATGAATGTTTACACAGGACAAAAGGATGGGTTGCAAACACTGTAAAGGGAGTTTGTGACTCCTGTGATGGTTTTTGGAAGTCTGTACTCCGATTTTGCAGTATTTGCCTTGCTCCAATGATGCTTTAGTATTTCATTGTGTGGAAAATTAATGTAGGAATGCAGCACTCAAGTGCTCTTTCCTCAAAATACACATACACACATATATATGTATAAAATAAATTAAACCTTACATTTATTAAGGGAAAATATATTCTGGGCAACTTAAATTGGGAAGTATCGGGGGGAAAATAGCTGTCTTTAAGAAAAGTAAGTAAAGTAGGTGCAGGCAGTGACTTTAAATTGGACATTAAACTAATCCAGGGCTATGCTTTAATAAAGGCTAGTGCTGGGAATTCTTATGGATTTTCTAGCTCATTGCTGGGATGACAGAGAAACACAATAAATGTTCTATTACTTACACAAGCTGCTGGTTTTCAGAAAATTAGTCACCAGTGACCTTTTACCCTTTGTCTTGCTCTCTTTCTCAGTAAAAGTACCTGATCAGAATCAAATACAGCCCTGCTGTATGATGGCATTCCTCCAGGCTTCACGAGGCTACCCTCCTTTACTGTGAGTATGACCCTCAGCATAGCATAAGACCGGCTTATTTTTCTCATTTAACACTGGGGCAGATGCGGGAAAGAAGAGGGAAAGGACAGGGGAAAAAAATAATTTTTTCATCTTTGGTTGTTATTTTTAACTGGTGAAGAGAACAAAGGCAAAATTCTACATTTCTTACTGAGGAATGAAGCCTAAACCATAAAACATAACCAATCAAACTGCTCAGAACTAAAACCTGAGAACTGTGATATGGCTCGGCAATATCCCCAGCCTCACAAAGAATAAACCTTTGTGCTTGATTGATATTTTTTCTTTTTCCTGAGTATCAAAACGTGGTGTTTATATTCTCTGCAATGAGGCACAGACTTTTGCTGAGGGGGAGGGGACTATATTACTTTGTGTGTACCAGCCCTTTGGTAGAATTATATTGATTAGTTTTCCAGTTAGCAGTGAGACCTCCTTCTGACCCTATTTTCAGGGTCAGTAGATCATAATGCAGAAGCACTAAGAGACCAGCGTCCCTCCCCATATTGCTTTTTGAAGAGTGTATGGACCAGAAAATCGTCATTTTATAGATATAAAAATATATATAATGCATGTGTATATATGTATAATCTATATATGTACAAGAAAAGTGGGACTGGAATCTGTTTTTCAAATGCAGCTATAATTTATATTTCAATTATGACAACATTTTGCTGTGAAAAGGAAATACATTCAGCCTCTACTATACAGCCTGAAAACTGAATTTTGTCCTAAGCTGTTAGGTTTTTTAAATACAAAAGAAATACCTCATGATTCAGCACAGTGAGAACAGATGTGTCTTTTTGAAAGATGAACATGCATCCATATTTGAAACTGAACTATTTTTCTGAGATCTTTAGTCTGACAGCTCTCAGACATGGATGTGTAAAACAGAAAGCTAGAAGTTCAGACCTGTTATAGGCACTCTGAGGATGCCCCATGAGCAGTTTGTTGGCTTCCATCTTGTATTGTATGTCAACCATACATACCTCTAATTAAACAGGAAATCATTTGTCAAAACTTGCTGCACTTTTCATATCCAACATTTTCCATGGCAGGTGTATAACAGACAAAGGACAAGGACAACATGAAATACCTAAAGAATGCTTTTAGTTGCTATTTTTAATTGCTATTTGAAGCTTACATTTGAAATCCTTGGTCCTGTAAAAGGATAAGGACTGGAGTCAAGGACTCAAATATCCTCACCCTAACACCAGGACCTTGCAGAATGCTTTTGAACTCTGGTTCTCCCTGAGCGTGCTGTAACTGTAGGAGACAGAGCTACTGCCATGGTAAGAGCCAGGCTGCTCTTTTCATATTAAGAAAAAGGAGCTTGACTTCTAGCAGCTGCTGCCTCTGGTTTTCTTTATTTTCTTAATTGAACTACAGACCACAAGGAGCTAATAAATATATTCCATGTTAATCGTGAAATTGCCATCTGGGGAAATAAATGACGAGAAATAAATCTGGGAAAGGAAAAGCAAGGAAATATGTTACAGGCCACAGAGTCTTGTCTATCCCCACCTAGCCCTAGACTGCAGTACCTTGGCTTCTCAGGGGACATCATGTGGACAAAACTTTGTCTCTGTTGAAGAACTTTTCTTCTTAGGGTTACCAGTACTCTGGTCCTGAGCTAAAATCAGCTTCCCAGGTATGGTCCCTTGCTTTCCACTCAGCAAAGACCCAGCAGGTCTTGCAGAGAGCGTGCCTACTGCTTCATATATTCCTGTTTTTCACAAGTCTGAACTGTAGTATGTAGAAATTGATTAGTCAATAGGTGCTGCTCTTACACTAGCTAGTTGTGCTCATATTTTAGTCTGGTCCAACAAAAATGGCAGAGAGAGCATCCATGCACCATGTATTTACTTCTTTACCTCATATTTTGACAGATTTAAGGTCTTGATCTCTTATGTGATACGGAACTCTCAGACCTGAAATTGAGACACAATTACATTTACTTTTCACAGCAATATGGCACAGTATTTCAGCTTCCTAGATTATGAGCATAAGATGTTCATACACTGACCCTTAAATGACAAAGACTATCTTCTCCACTTGTTTCTGTGCTGAAACAAAGGCAAGTCTTTTTCCTACTTCCCACTTTTCCCTACTTCTTTTTCCTGTAATTACTTCTTTTTGCTACAATTACTTCTTTTTCCTAGTATCTTAACATACCTGGTTTCTCCTAGAAGATTTTGTAAGGTTCCTAATGTTTCCTAGTAATGGTTAAACAATTGCCATTGTGGCCTCTTTGCACCTGCGTGCTAATCAGATCAGATAACTTCCAGGGAGTCAAATTCCTAACAGAAGTGAGCCGACTCCAAAGGACTTGGGTGCTGTAGTGAGCAGCTGGTCCTTCTCCAAATATTCTGGAGCACAGGTATCACTGAGCAGGCTGTCATTACATCTAGCACGTGTGCCGCCAGTGCTGAAAACAAGCAAACAGCTGCTAGGTGGATGAGTGACCATATTCCATGGACTCACACTGCTTCATTTCTTCTGCAGTTGGAGTTCAAGGGACCCTTCCTTTTCCTGAGGGTGATAGTATCACAGGGTGAGTTTATATGACTGTAGTCACTTAAATAAAATACGTGATTTTCTGATGTTTTCCTCTACTGCATTTTTCTCTGCAAGGACCATGCAAATATTGATAAAAATGTGAATATACTTACCCTTTTTACCTCCATGTCTGTCAGCAGTAAGGAATTATTCTGAGCCTGTTCCTGGCGTGTTGGCTGAATCTCTTTTGGTTGAGCATTTTTCTTTCTTTTGTTTCCTGTCATTGGCTGGTGAACCATTCAACTAACTGGTCATCAACTGCCATCAAGTAGCGAACAGCCTGGAGGAAGGTGAGTGGCCCTGGCACCCCCCATCTTGTGCAAGCTGACAGTTTCTGTCCCAGTGCTGTGCTGGCTGAGCTCTCCCCACGGCTACTTCTGGTTACTCTGTCGGAGTGTGTGAAAACAGAAATTCATGTGAAGCTCACCCAGTAAAAAAGACAAGCCAATCAGCTTAATACACAGCTAAATAAGCAAAGTGAGTGGTGTTTCTTACTCTGCTTCAGGCCAGTTATCTCACTTGACTTCATTTCACCATCCTCTTGTGATGAGCCTTCCTGGAGTTTTGGTTAATATTGCTAATAATTTATCATAAAACCTATCATTGCTTAATTTTTTTCAATTTCAGAAAAAAATATTCTTCATTAAGGGCCAGATGTATGTTAATAAAGCTGTAAATGAGGGATGTTTCTAACACACTGAATTATGAAAAGTGAAAATATTATTTTTTCTTTTAAGGAAAAATGTATTTTATTTTCTTTTACCACTCATCCTGAAAAAAATGACCGAGACAGTAATATCCAATCTTCCTTTCTTCCTTTGCCATACCTGTTTTCCCCATTCCCACAATGATGTTACGATAAATTTGATATACAGGAATAAGACTAAGAGGGACATGCCTATCAATAACATCAGGAAAGCATAAGCAACTTAAACTGGCCACTCCAGACTGACTTTTTTTTGACAGTACCTCAGCTGTATAATGCACAATCCCACATCATCTCTTATATTCACAACTGCAGATCAGGACCCTAACAACATCCCACCACAGGTGTAAGACAGAAACTTAACCTCAGTAACATATTCCCTTCTATATCTCTCTGCTGTTCACAAAGGATAATCCACAGCAGAAGTTTAATACTGAATGTTTCAGTTGTCTGTTTAGAGGTGTCCCTTCTGCTTCAGCATCTCTGGACAAAAATTGACTGTTTTGATGAATCTTCTTGCCATGGACACTTAGTGTGAAGGGTATTCTTTGGTTTTGCTGTTTATCCTACAACATTTTATTGCTTTAATTAAATTGTTAGAATTTAATTATTGCTACTTGAAAAAAATGAGCATAGTTCCTCCTGTGTGAAAACAGGCTTTTTATCATAAATTCCCAGCAACAACTTCTTTCTTCACCTTTCTCTGTTCTTTAACTCTGTAGATAATAGAGTGGCAATTATGGTTATTTAGGACCTAAGCCTGAAAACCTTTAATCATGTGGATATTCATTGCTCCCACGGTCTACCTATCTCATTGATCGTGTTAGTTTATTTTTGATAGGATCAAGCGAGCGATTATAAAACAAGTAAAAACCACAGAAAAGTGACAGAGTCAATTTAGAGTACAGAGAAGCACTTACATCCCATACCTCATGGCTCTTACTCCAAGTAAGAGATACTCAATCATAACTATTAAAAAGGCTTAGTCCTCCTGCGGCCTGAAATGAGGTGTTTTCACTTCAGACGTGTTTCACGCAGACGTGTTTGCTGACCATTTTGCTGGCAAGGTTTGTGGGTCTGGCAGTAGCAGAGGTGGCGACTGCTGCAGCCACCCAGGAGATCTGTTAAACCAGCTGGGCTTATCAAGTATGGGGTCAGGCTCCTGCTGCTTAACTCCTGCTAGAGGCTCTTGTTTTCACTTTTTATCCGGGAGCCGTTCCTTCCAGCCCAGGCACTTGTGTGCTCTGTGTCAGCGAGGTGGCTTTGTCTATCTTCTGCTTTTGTTCCACTTGACCCTTTTGGAGAGGATTGAAAGCCCAGACCGCTTTGTTGGATGGAGCAGGTAGAGGCTGGGGTGGGAGAAGCCAGCCTTCTGTCAAAGCTTGAGGTGGAGGGAGAGCTTTCCCTTCATCAGAGCTTCTCCTGGCTGAGGGGGAGAGGGTACAGGGCAGGCGCCTGCGACGGGACCCCATTAGCCCTTCCCAGCCCTACCCTGGGGGAGCAAAGACTTTCAAAGGTAGATGGAGAAGGATGAGACCTCTCCTGGGCATGCAAACAGCTCCATCCAGGGATGCCATTGCTCTGGCTCCTACTTCATAAGGAGAAAGGCCCTGGCTAGTGGGCCCAGAGTGGGACTTGTAGGACTTATGGGGCTGTGAGCTCAATGTCCAGCTTTGTGCAAGAGGGATTATACAAGATGGCACACGGGCATGCAAACCAAGCAGAACTGAGAATGGGTCCTGGCCCAGAAAAGTATGGATTTGCACCTAAATCAAAACCCAAACTTTCCCAAAGGGTATGTTTAGATTCAGGGCCATCTCTTAAAATAAATAATGAATAAGTAAGGTCCCGTATAGATTTCTAACTATGTCACTTTATTAACACTATAGATTTTTCAAACACAGAGGGGCTGTAAGAATTACATATACATTTCATTAGTAGGGAATTTATGGCTACAAGATTGCACTTAAGGTTTGCGCTAATGCTTTATGCACCCTTTTGACCCAGTCCCTTTACTATATTCTGCCCCAATATTATTTTTCATAAGTCAGGAAACATTTTCCATATGTTTTGCAGCATTATCCAAAGGGAGTTTGCAGCTGTACTGTTCATACTTTATCATGTTCGTACTGACTGAAGTGCAGACCCCTCCTAGTGACAGTACCCATCTGAAAGATCATAACAAAGCATTTTTGGCACATTATTGTTCTACTTTTGTGTCAAGCCTCCTCCATGGAACAAAATTGTTTCACAGTTTTTATTAAAATTTACTATAAATGAACAGCTGAAAAAATAAACAGAAAAGTCTGTGTGTATCTTATTTACTGTCATCACAAAAAGAATATCTGTGCTGGAACATTATAACATAACCTAAAAGCCAAAACTAACTTACAGAAATAAGCAGAGACATTAGAAAGGTTGAAGGCCACAGGAGTTCATTATTTTCAGTAAGCTTAAAAGGCAACAAAGAGGATGGGGGAGAAGAATAAAAAAGCCAGAAGGAAAGTTATGAAGGTGTGTGGGAGCAGAGGAGCTGCAGGAGGGGAGAACTGCACCAGGAACCTATGTGGCAGAAAGCAAAAAGTGAGATGAATATACCAGTATCTTAGCTAACATGCTTTTCTGCAGCAAAAAGTCTCTGTGTTGAGCTTTCCTTTGGAGAAATGAATACATTGATCTGAAAAGCCCTAAATAAAAACCCGTCATGATTCATTTCAGCTGACTGTGGCACTCAACTGCTGGGTTGCAGTATCTGAGCTCTGACATTGCAAGTTATTCTGTAGGGGACATGAGTTTTCTCCTGCAGGATGTCTTTCAAGAATGGTGCTTGGACTTAAAATGTAGTTATTTTGGGGAGATTTTTACTGTCCAAGTGAAGATGTGATCTAAGATGCTGCACCTCCACTGACAACTTCTGTGCCTCCTTGTGCTTGTGTGTGCTTTCACCCGATCAGAATTTGATCTCCTCTGTGTGCTTCATTGGAAAGAGGTTTCTAATTGTAACTGGAAGCAGATATAGCTAAAGAATCAGTTTTAGTAAATCCTATTGAACTCTGTCATGGCAGAGAGACAGTATAAATGCTCCCCATAAGTCTGCTAATGAAATGCCTGGCAAAGCCAAAAAGGGCAAAGAAAAAATAGAAATCACAGCTGCAATATCAGCTTGAATAATAGAACTAGGAACCAGAGAGTAATAAAAGATGAGCAAGAGGTCAGAAATAACACAATATGAAAGCAAAAAGAAGAAGGGGAATGCTTTCCAAAAAGTGAGACAGGGAAGGAAAAAAAGAGTGCTCCGCGTCCTATGAAATACTGATGTGAAATGATTTAAAAGAGGCAAACTAAAAAAAAAATAATAAATACTGTGAAGGCAAAAAGCTAATTAATTACATAAATTTCATGAAATTTAATTTTTAACCCTTCTCAGCTTCATGCTGGGAATGTTCCAAGTACAGTCTGTGCTAGAATCATTCTTAATGCCAAGTGCCTAAAATGGTTCTGAAGAAACACTTAACTTCTGTGTTATCCCAAATACTATTTTGAACGCTCAACCACCTTTTTTCTTTTCTTTTTCTCCTGTTAGGGAGTTTTGACACACAAGTTCTGATTTAATCAAGGCATAATCTCTTTGATGGGAAATATAATTGGCCAAGTTCACTTTAGGGGTTTTATTCATCACTGAACATGAAGGTGAAGAAACAGGCAGCTGTTCCCAGGTTGATGAGGATGGGAAGGAGCCATGGGTTACCAATCATAGAGCCCGTGGAAGTACAAATGGTGGGAAAGGCACTACACTGGCTGGCACAGGCTTGTTTTCTCCATGAGCTTGATCTTCATAAGGGCCAATTAATCAAGCTTTCCATGGGGCAGCTGCATTCCATGCAAAATGCATATTTGTCTACATCTCAAACAAGAAAACAAAGTATGTTCCTCCGTAACTTGTTCAAGGAGTAGCTTGAGTTACCTTCTTCTTTGTCCTTCCTGTCCTCTGTGCTTCTATGCACGAAATGAGATGTCAGATGGCGAGTTTTTATTTGCATAATGACTTGAAGTATATTCCTGTAAAAGCATGTTCCAGACAAAGTAAAATGAAAACACTTTTACTTCAACATCTGCAGCTACAGTGGACATTTTTTACTCTGAAGACAGCACAGCATCGCTGTTCTCCTTCAAAATACACTTCAAAGCAAAAATTTTTATGCCTGGTGAAGTGAAGGGAATGAGTACTATAAAAAATATTTTCAAATTACTTAGTGGATTTTATTTCATTTTCTCTGATCAGTTAATAATTTCTTTGTATTTAATCTGCAATTATAACTCAAGTTTTGCTGTTTGGAAAAGACAAATATGTAGAACATAAGGCTTTAAATTATTAATTTAATATTATAATCAGAAATTATAAGGAAGTTATTACTGAAGCATTTGCTTTTTCATTGGGAATACACCAACGAAGGCCATTACAGAGAAGAATGAGAAAAAGTACTTTTTATTAAAGGTAGAAAGCTTCCAGATTTGGGGCTTAAAATTAAAAGATATACTAAATACTTTAATACTTAATAAGTATATATATTGAAATATATGCCTTCTAATACAATCTGAATGTGGTTTGATATTCAAACACATTGTTTTGGCACAGCAAAATTATAGATTTTCAACTGAATTTAAAACTCCATGCACAGTACTTCCTCTATGGCATAAGCAATATATACGGACGCGATTCAGCCAGACAATTCTCCACATGCCACAGTTTTTGAATCAGAATATTCAAAATTCAGCCAGGGTGCTATGCAAATGTGTAAGCGCATTTATACACAAGCACAGTTCACTAGTACATCTGCCTGAACACATACCCATGTCTGGGGAAGACAGGGTTGGTCCCACACCTCTCTGCATTGAGTACAGCCCAGGGGTCAGGTTTGCTGTCTTCTGCTGCTCTGTAAGCCCTTGAAACTTTGTGTGTCTTGTGTTGCTTCATTGGTTTGCATTTCCCTGTTTAAATACAAGTGTTTTCACACTTTCTCTTCTGACAAGATTGGATGTACAGCCCTACCAAAGACTGCCTGTTACCTACCTGTATCTCTCTTCAAATTAAAAACCCTTCCTGTCATATTGGCTGATGATATTATCTCCTTAGCCTTGGGGAAACAGCTGGAGAAGGAAAATGGATTAAACCAATAATGTCTTATTGAGATAACTATGTCTGGAAACAGTGGGAAAGGAGTATTGCTGGTGTACGTGTACGTATCATTTAAACAGAGATGAATCAAAAAAAGCTGTAAAGTGACTGTTTCAGGTAACAGTGACTGGCATTAGTTTTACACTATATTACTCATCCTTTTCCGCAGAAAACATACTGTGATTTTGCTCCTTGTTACCCATGTATTTTGCTTAATCCTAGACAGCTGCAAACATATATTTAGAGGAAGGACACTAATTATTCTGAAGAGGACAGAAGATTTTCCCTTTAGGTATTTTGTGCAGTCTTTGTTATGAGCCCTCTTTGGTTTTGATTAGTGCTAATTGTCATGGCTTTGCACTTGGTAGCTAAGCTGAATGTTTGATACATAGACTATGAAGAGTATGAAGATTAGTTTTCCTTATCTATCATGACTTGAACCTGAACTTCTGTGTACTGGTCCTTTCTGGGTTTGGTGTTTTTTTTTGTTTTGTTGGGTTTTTTTTAATAGCAAGAATAGCAAGAACTGATCTAGAAAAGCTTGATTTCCTTTCACCTGAATAAACTGCAGAACTCATAGATGCAAGGCCAGGCTTGCATCTTGTCTGTTCTGTCTTATGTTAGTACAGTTATCCTGTTCTTTTCTGTCTCTCAGTATAAATGTTTGCACATATAAAAACATTAACGTACCTATAAAATACCAATGCAACTCTGAATGCTATCAAAGTTTAAGTCTCAGTAAAGTGCTTTAAAATCAAATCATCATGCCTTCCAAGAAGGTTTGCCAAACTGAGTCCTGGTATTCTTTCTTCCCCCTAATAATAAACATGTGGCTTCTAGTGGTCCTCCCTACCTCCCAGGAATGCTTTTGCTGCTAGGCACCAGCAGGCACTGCCCCACAGCGACACAGAAGTGAGATGCTCAAAGAACATGAATTGCTGGTGAGCCACATTTCTTTTACACCTGAAAAAACCCTTAAGCAATGATTTGCAGAAAGCTTTGCTACTGTTATAAAGTCTCCTTGGCTTTTAATGGGGTGTAAAGAAAAGTAGGTATTCTTACATATTAATACAATATGTGAGTGACTGGGAGAAGCAATACACAGTTTCTGCTGCAGGGGTTGTGGTAACCTGGAAGCAGGTTACCAGAGAGCTGATGTGCCAGAGTAGGTATCAGGTCCCTACCTGTTTTTAAAGAGCCAAGTAGACAGCTTTTAAAAAAAGATTAGTGACAGAAACCCTACTATAGAGTGTCAAGGATGCCATGGAAATGCAATAAAAACGGATAGGCAAAATTGTCCAGAAAAACTTGAGCCAAAAAGGGGGGAGGGGGGAGAAAGTTTGCTTTGTGGTTATGAGTCAATGCATGGTATAGGAATAAAAATGTCGGAGACCTTTATTAGATGAGAGAAATCTGACATGGTTTTGAGCCTTAGACTCTAAATAATAATCTGAATGCAAATACAATATCTGATCCAAGAAAAGTATTTTTCATAGCTTTGAGGTAAATAATTTTAACATTAAGGAATGAAAACCTATTCTGTTCTTAAATTGGATAAATAGATACCAGATCAATGCCAATTATCAGAAAAATGTAGATATCTTACTATCTTTGCATGACTAACATGTTATGGGATGCTGTGAAAATTGTGAGATTTTTTTAGTAGATGCAAACTGTTTTAAAAAGTATTAAAGAGCAGTTTCTATTTAGTATAAACATATTTAAAAGCAATCAAAACAATAAGAAAAGGTAAAATGAACAGAATACACCTATAAGTGAGTCACATCTGAAAACTTTAGGGAATGACTTGAAAGCTTACCTGAAAGCCCCAGGTTGCACGTCCTCTATGTTTATGAAAGCAAGTAGAGAAGATGAAAAACTACTTTTTTTTTTTTGTCCTCAGTTTTGTGTATTTATTTTAAAAAGGGCAAAAGCTGGAATTATATGTCTAATTTAAAACCCTCATTACACAGCTTCATTACACAGCCTGGAGGTCCATGACTCAGTGCCAGAGCCAACACGTAAAAATGACCACTTGATAGATGAGAGCCAAACTGAAAAGTAGAAGCTTTTATGAATACAAGAATTGGACAACCTTCTCTGATGCTGTCTTGCAGCTAAAGGTGTATCTCTGCAAGTGAAGAGTGAAGCTAGCATGGGAAGAGGAGAATGATGATAGCTGGAGAGCAGCAAGTCTTCGCTTTTTCACTAGATGTGCGATCTCAACAATGGGATCAACAGAACCAGTTTTTCAGGGTGTTGGTTTAATTAGACTTTTAAAACACCCTCTTCTTCATCTGAACCACACACAGTGTAATTTCTTAAGCTTTCAGGGGCTTTCTCTCTGCTTGCTAACAAAATAAAACAAAAATGAAGGTTCATCATTCTCATGTGGTTTTTCTCACTGTCAATAATAAGACAAGACTTAGGGAGGATGGACAGTAGTAATTATTCGTAGTGGAACAAACTCAAGATTCAACATTCTTTATTATATTATTTTTTTTTCTTAGGTTTTCTTTCACAGACAAGAGAGATGTCTGTTCTACTCTGAAAAGTCTCCCTGCTGTGATCCTGACAGTGTCCTGGACATAGTGTCACATCTGAAAACTAGCAGTGTGCAAACATACATCTTTTGTGTGCCAGTTAAGTCCTGAATCTCAGTAGAATTAGAGATTGTCTACTTAGGTAAGTTCAGTATCTGACACTGATAAAATGGAAAGTGATCTTTAGCTCTTAGTACTGTTTAAAGGAATCTGCTTTACTGTTTATTGAGTCCATAAAATGGAGTATGTGCATGTGGTTTTGGCTGCCTCAAAGAGGGCATGTGCTCTTATAAAATATTATGCTGTTGTAGAGAACAGCAAATACCTTATTTACTTACTCTTTAGAGCTGGAGGATGACTTGGCAAACTTAAATGGTTTATGCCCACAGGTCAGGTTTCATGTACATGGAGCTTTACAGTTTGCAGAAACTTTCTGCTCAGCCAGCAGATGAATTATTCCCACCATTAGGTGGAATAAGCCAACAATAAGCTACTACTGCCTTTGTCTTGGCTCTGTTTTCTCAGTCACTAAACAGAGCAATGAAAGACAAGTAGTCTCCACTGGCTTAGGCTGGCTGAAAGAGGCTGGGAGGGGTAGTTGGGAATAGGCAGGTCTGGCAAGGAAAATGTTCTCTGGTTTTAGTTCATTTAGTCCAGAGATCCTGTCTGCCAGAACTGAGTAGATGCTCAGTCATTGTTCTTTCCCTAACTATAATGATGGGATCGCATGAGATAAATCAGGATATATTATTGTACCCACCAGTATGACAAAAAAAGTGTTATTGGTATACATGCTAAGACAAGTTAAGTGGAGAGAGCATAAAATGATTTTTAAAGCTGCATTTGTACCTTCTAAGCCCATTGGAAAATGTTCATTTCTCACTTGAACTCTTCAAGTGATTTTTCACAGGTAGCCTAAAATCAGGAACAAAGCCAGGAGTTAACTTACAAAGTAAGTCTGAAAGTTGTTAAACCAAGGTAGGAGAATGCCATTGTTATGTTATTTTTTTGTCATGGGTGCAAATATACCTACGAGCAATATGTTGAGTTTGCACACAGTATAATATATTGTATAATTATTTGATAACTCTTGCTCTATAGGAGTTAAATTGTTTTCTATTGCGATAAGGCTAAGCATCTTTGGAAGTACCATGTGTATTTTTACACAATGAAAAAAGACATTCCACAAAAGGGATTATAGCTCAGAGATTTCCCCCTGGTTGATTATTTGTTATCCACCTACATTAAGATCTACAGTCATCCAGAAGAGCAAAATGGTTTCCATACAGTGCTGTAGATTAAGAAGGTTTTACTGGGTACTGCACATTGTAAAATAGCTGGTCTCTTAACAAGCTGGTGGTCTTTTAAGGATGTAAAACCTTATAACAAAAGTGCTAAAGCAAAACATAGAACAGAAATACCACTGGGATTATCTTCTGAATGCTTAAAATGAATGACTGGGCTTGCAAATTTTTTATGACTATAATGTCTGAAGCTCTGGTGAAAGGACTGGCTGCACTAATTGATTTTTTTAATATGAGTATATTTTGCCACTGAGTGATCTTTATTTGTCATTGATGGTGCAATCTTTGATAGTCCCTCCAGAACTATTACCATGTGCTTTTTATTACTCAAAGCTATAAAAATGAACCTTTTTGCAGCGAAATTTTATTTTTAACTGCTACAGTTTTCTTCACCTAAAGGTTAATGCTACGGAAACCTCTGCCACCAAAGCAAAAAGAAGAAAGTGAAAACCACAGAAGCAAGTCCTTCAGCATTTGTTAGATAAAAAAGGTTCATTTGCACACATCATCCTGTGAATCCCTGCTTTTTCAAGCATGCACTTTAAAAAAATATATCTACACTGAAAAAACACGAATTGCTGACTAGTTACAGGGTAGCATATTGGTTTAATCCATGCTGTTTGTAGAGTGACTTCACTGGGAGGTATCTGTGCAAAAGACATTAAATTAGGCCCAAGGTAATCTTAAGGCTTTGCCCCAAATCCACAGAACTAATTGCTACTTTACAAAAATAAGTATCTGTTCTAGTATGCTGACCTCACCTCCCTTGCTGCTGTTACTGTGTCAGGATGTTTTAGCATGAGGATATTGTACATCAGTCTTAATCTAGCCTTAGATGTATAATTTTTTTTACTATAGATATATAAACCAAATTTCTTTTTAACTAAATGTGGTTAAGAAGCTAAAGTCTATTCTTATTTCTTGCATTTCTTCTATCCTTTCTGCTCTGCACATACAGCCAGTAAAACTTATTGACTTATGAAATAAACAGCAATAAGGGTTTGACTTAGACCACAAATATCAATTTAGTTTATTATGGCCTAAAATTATGGACAGACCCTTTGGCTTGTATTATGTTACTTTGCTTAGTCAAAACAGCTTCTTAACATGAAATCAGATGTTACAGAAGATGATTATATGGCAGAATGAGCAGTTTGTGTACTTTTCACAAGAGACACTTCTATTTAAACATATTTGAAGTAGTTTAATGACTTCAGAGCAAGGTGTCTTATGACAACGATTTTTGGTAGATTTGGTATAATTTCATCTGGTCAAAAATATCAGAAGGTACATTAGATATGAAGTTTCAAGACCATAATATGTACCCATAAATCACATGTACAGGAACAGGACCAGCTTTAGCAGCAAAGGGAATACTTTGCATCCCACTCAATTATTACAGTAGCAGCAGCAACAACAAAATCCCAGAAAGCAAATGCTGAAAATAAACCTCAGGCAGTCTAGGAGACCTGTACAGGCG